>PVJC01003700.1:0-68445 GCA_004026665.1 Murina feae | reverse complement strand
CCTGAGTTACCTCGGGGAATATTTCCCAAGGAAAGGCTGCATCCGTTCACATTGCTGGGACTAATCCTTCACCAGTTCCCAGGATAATATGCCAGGTTGTCTGATATGTTTCTCAAACACATTCTCTCCTCTTGTGTTTTGAGTCTACTCCATCACTGTTTGCTACTCCCCATCCAGGAAACCTCCACTCTGAACACACACCCCCCAAACACCCCTCAAGAAGCAAATAGCTTTTTCCAAACATTTATTCTCTCCAGGATGATTTTGTTCATTGAACCTCTTTCCAGGTGAAATTCATTTGATCCAATATATTTAGGTTTGCATGCCTTGACCACATCATTTCAGAAAGCTACGGAGGACTGGGGAAGAGAGAGAGATTAGCATGTGCTGCTTGCTCCCCTGCTTTTTTCACTTGGCTGTGAGAACACAAAATGCCTAGGACAACATCTTGCGCATGGAAGCACTTGCAAACATTTTTGGATGTTTATTGAATGGCTAAGTGAGTGAATGATGGTCTCCCAGCATCAAAATTGGGCCTACCCTTCCAATACAATGGCACGACTTCCTGGCTTTTCTCTCTGCCTTTCCCCACATTATTCCAATGTGCTCTCCTTCCATATTAGTGACCACTAAAAATAGCATGATAATGATTAATACAGAATACAGACTTTGATATCTGTGGTGGAAAGAAGGGACTTTTAGGGAGTTACATGTAGATATTATTTCCCCTCCATAAAAATAAAGTCTAATGAGGATAGCAGTCACTGAAAATGGCAAAGATAATCCAGACAGAGAAGTAAATTTTGAGAAGTTATTTCTTGTACCTTATAAATCATGATAGAGGAAAAATATCTAGTCTACCTCTGGATAAATCTGTCACAGCTAAATCCTGTGCCTGGGAAATCTGATAGTGTTTCCTTCCAGTTACATTTTTCTCCTAACTCTTTTGTGAAACGCATGTCAAGGGTTCTGCAGTGGCATTTCTCTTTAAATATAATCTCTCCCCATTTTATTTTCCTACTAAAAGATCCTTGCCAGACAAAGATACAGGTGCTGATCTTTACTATGCCATGCTTGGTGTGTACAAATAATTGTTCTTTATGAATCAAAGATTTGTTTTATCTTGTCATGGAATATTTCAGGTGCAATGTAGCCCAAAGTTTGTCTTTTGGTCTCTTTACTTGCAAAAGGGAAATAAACAGTGGCAACTTAAATTTGTACTTGCCATACATAGGCACACAGATGTCTGGTTGTGTTTACATTTGGAAGCAATGAAATATAGTAGAAATAGTAACTGGACCTTGCATCAGAGGCCAGAGTTTTAGATTGGGTCTATGTCTAACCTACTCTGTAAACTTAAGCAATATACCCAGCACCCCTGATTCTCAATTTCCTTATTTGTAATGTGGCTGTAATAGTACAACACTATCTCACAGTAATACTGAGAGGTGTGAAGAACATGAAAAATGTGAATATGTCACATTAACTATAAAGCACCTTACGGACGTTGGTGCCATGTATCCTGGACCACAGCACCAACATTCCTGACCTTTCTGCTGCACCATTAGAGGTGGCTGATGTTCACATACACAATGCACTCCTGTGTTCAGGCTTCAAGATGAGGCAGAACTGCATTAGAATCCTGGCTCCACACTAATTTAACTCCTCTTAGTTATCATTGCATTTCATTCCATGGAAAGCCTGGAGAAGTAATACCATTTTAGTGAGAAATAAATGGAATATACATATAAAACATAGTGATTCTCACATAATAATGACTAATAGATGTTTGATGACTACCTTAATTCTAAACATTCTGCCTGTAACTCCATCCATTCTCTCCTACTCACCCAAGAAATACCACAACAAAAGTGAGAGTAATGTTTTTTTTAATATACCATTGAATCCTGACTTAGTTTTCATTGGGTCAGCCCCAAATCTGGCAGTTTAACTATTCTTTAAAAATATCACTTCCAATGCATCTCTTAATAATTTTTATACTCCAGTTTCATACACTGACTGTAAACAGTGAGTAGTCCCTAAGTTGTATGTTTCCAACTGATAAAACAACTGTGAAATTACTGAAATGTGGCTTAAGTTTTATCTGTAGACTAAATAAGAACAACACTATTGTAAAATGGGAGTTTACCACATATTTTAAATTTAACATGTTAAATGTTAAAATATGAAAAGGCTTGGAAACAATATCTTCCATAATGTTTCCAAATGACTGGAACCATAGCCAATTAATTAAAATCATCAAAATCCTAACACAGCTGTAGGCAAGGGAATACTTAATCAGAATCACTTGATGATGGTTTGATGGAACAATGTGAGGTGAGAACAAAATTAGAAACCTGAAAATTAGAGGTGATGAATTCTGACCTAGATGTCTTCTCCGGTAAGCATTATGCTTCCCTAAAATTTTCAATTCTTGATTGAAACAGCCTCCACTTAAAACTCATCCTGGTTAGAATTATGATGATGTTGTCAAGGTGCCTGCTAATGTATCAATGACCAGATGCTTACTTAGCTGAATACTCATTCTCATAACAGGAGATTATGATACATATGAGATAGGCAGAAGCCAGTCTGGAGATGCCATAGATGACTTTAGAATCAGCTATACATTCTTAAATCTCCACAAGCATGCAGTCAAAAGTAAAAAGAGCAAAATCAAGGAGAGTGTTACGGGAGATGAATCTGTCGTTCTGACTAAATAACTATTTTGATTAAATTTTTTCAAATAAATTCTCTGTATGTCATTAAGATTCAAAACAGTTTCTCTCACTCTCTTCCTCTCCCTCCATAGATAGATAGATAGATAGATAGATAGATAGATAGATAGATAGACAGACAGACAGACTAGGGGCTCAGTGCATGAATTCATGTACCTTTAAAGGAATTGTGGGCCATGATGCTGTGAAGGGCACAGGGGCGGGTCTTGGCCCATTCTCAGCACCTTCACCTAACTCCTCCTGCCATGGCTCCCAGTCCCCTGTCTGCTGGCAGCCCTGTTCCTGCTGCGGCTGCTCCCATGTGCTGATAGCACTGGCCCTGCTTACACTTGCTGATAGTACAGAGCAATTGGGGCAAGTGCCAGCAGCAGGTATGGTCAGGGCTAGCACCACCAGCAGGTGTGAGTGGTGGCTGCTACCCTGATTGCCCCTCAGGAGCAGAAGGAGGTGGAGAAGCCCTCATGGGTGATTGGGGTGAGCAACCACCACTTGCACCCACTGACAGCACTGAGCAATCGGGGCCAGCACCGGGTGTCAGCAGTGGGTAAGAGCGGTGACTCCAGTGCTGGCAGCAGATGCGAGCGGGGCCAGCGCCAGCAGCAGGTGTGAGCACCAGGTGGGACAGCAGTGCACAGGAGCAAAGAATTTTCAGTAACCACCAGAGGCTCACCCCTATGACAGCAACCAGTACTCTACCTTGGTCTGGCACCCCCACTCACCTGCTCTACCATTCCACCATGGCCAACGCTCGCCATGTTGTGTGCACGCCCCTTGATGGTCAGCGCACCTCATAGCGACCATTGCTCAGTTGTTCGATTGTTTCGCCGTTCAATCTATTTGCATATTAGCCTTTTATTATATAGGAGGGTTATATATAAAAGTTCCCTTTTCTTTCCTTTCTCAATTTGTGTCACTTACCTCCATAATAAAGAGCCTAATGAAAAAAATGTAGGAGGAAAAGGTAATATAGGATAAAGAGAAAAGTTGGGGGGTTAGCTCATGCCCGGAAGTAGGAAAGTTGCCACATCATGGATGCTCCTGGTTGCGCGTATAACGCATGGGAATATCTGGGAGAATCACACTAAGCCAGGGACTAACATTCTACAGCATCGTTTAATTAAACTGATACACATAGAAAAGGAAAAAGTCCAGAGTGTAGAGAAAGGTCAATGTGAGAGCCTACCAGAAGTGAAAATTAAACTAGATTTTACAGGAAAGGGGTACGTTAAGAAAAGAAGAGAAAGTGAAGTTGGGAATTCTCAGCAGGAAGAATTCTAACCATAGACAAAGGCATGGAGGCCTGAATTAGCATGATGTGTTCCTAAGCTCTGAGGAGAAACCACGTATTAGAATATCCTGGGGTTTTATACTGGAAGTGGAACATAAAGCTAGGATTGGAAGATAAATTATGAAAAAAAGCTGGTTATAGCTGAATTATTTATTCTCAAATATTCCAATGTAAGTATTTACACTTTATTCTGTAAGCACATCTAGGCAAGAAATGATATTTTACGCAAGCTGAATTAATGTAGAAAAGAAAAATCAATTACAAAATGCTTGTTCACTGAAGCATGAAATAACAAAGATCTTGAATACAGTGGTGTCACTGGGTGTAGGGAGAGTGAGACAAAAGTGAAAATTTTATACAACCTGCAGGATGTAGTAACAGATGATATATGGGAAGTGAGGAAGTGAAAAAATTCAAAAATAACTTCAAAACTGAGAGCATGAGTATCTGGTAAAAATATAGTAGTGGACCCTAGGAAAAAAGGAAAGAGCTTCTCAATTTTGACAAGGAAGGAAGAAATTTATGTGGAGTACACCAATGAACAGTTGGAAATCTAACACCATACCTGGGTGAGAGGTCACAGATTGAGGTTCATCTTTGGGAGATAGCCTCCTAAAGATAATATTACATTTGCATAAGGGATGGGTCCCTTTAACAACAGTTGAGAATTTTACTTTGGGCCACAACGGGTTAATAGGAAGCCAATGTACTCTCCTGTTTTAAACAACTAAAAAATAAGAAACAAGAACTTTGAAATATTTGATAGCACACATTTCAAAATTATGATCCCTGAAAGAAAGAAAACAAGTGATGTGAGCCCCACAATTGCCCTCACATTTCTGCCTGCAGTTCAGGTAGGTCAACGTGGCTAGACTCTGTGGGGAAGAATTTAAGAGAGACCACAGAGAGAGGCTCTCAAGTTTTTATCTAAGTACTAATCAGCACAAAGGGGAGCAGAAACTACTGACAGCTAAAAAAAAAAAAAAATTTTACTGTAAATCAGTAGACAAAACAACTCCCAGGGCTCACACAAAACTGGGAATGGTTCATATTCCCACTAGCTAACATAGGAAGGCACAGAAGACTGGGTAGAGTTCTTTGAACTTAGTAATAGCCTTAGACTTTTAGAATATCGGTCTGAGACTAAAGGCTGCTTAGATTTTATGCCACCCACCTCTCAGAAAGTTCAAAATGAAGTCTAAAACTATCTAATTGATTCCAAGTTCAGGTGCACCAGAAAAAATCCAAAACAGCAAACAATAACCAGCATTCATCAACATAATGTTTGCAATATTTAATATTCAATCAAAAATTGTGAGATCTGAGAAAAAAAGCAAAAAAATAATGACCCATAACCAGCAGCAGGAAAAATAAATAGAAACAAACACAGATATAACAGGGGTAATAAAATTAACAGTCCACAAATTTAAAGTAACTCACATGTATACCTGTACTCTCTATATTAATGAAGATAGATGAAAGTGATAAGGTGAAAGTGGAAGAGATTTTCCTTTAAAAAATCCTATGTGTGTGTAGGGGTGGGGTGGGAGTGATGGGTGGGAGGTATATGGACAGGACAGTAAGGAGAGGGGAGTTGGAACTTACTGAGGGGAAAACAATATTTGTCTGATGATCTCAATGTTCTCATTAAGATACAAGATGAGATCACTTGCCAACTGGATTGAGAACTTGAAAAGAGAAAATGCCTGGAATGGCTCATGGGAGTCTCAAAAAAACGATGACTCGCCCTGTCAGTGAGCAGATGTGACTGCTCCGTTGGAATCGGAGTCCCTGACGTTGCAGATGGCTGGAGCTGCATGGGTTTCCGTCTTCATTGAGGTTTCCTCAATACAGCCAAGAGAAAAGCAGATAGCAGGGGTGTGGGGAGCACAGAAGAATGTGGTAGGTCTTCAGCATCAATGTTGAAAGGCAGCATGGAGTCATGAAGGGCAGTGGGGCTGTCAGAAAGAACACACGGGGCTGGCTTTCAAAAGACAAATATAGTCTCTTGTCTGCAGATTATAACCTATCTGACCTTAGACAGCCACCACTAAAGTCTCTTCTAAAAAAAAAAATTATAACTGGTTTGACCATGAAGTCTTTTAGAGAAGGAAATCTAAATACAGAGAACAGTGTTGTTTATTCCATCGAAACTGATAAGGGCCTGGAAGTTTCAGGGAGGACAAATGGAGAATTCACTGGGCAAAGGGGAGGGGAGAGGGGCCAGGCTGATAGCTCCTTCAGTTCCTCGCTTTCACTCTTCTGCCAACCAGGTGGGGGATGTGGTTAAGAGTGAGCAGATTGGGAGTTTAAATTCCTGCCCTGCCTCTTATTAACTAAGTGACTCCGGACACATATCTCTCTGCGCTTCCGTTTCCTCGTCTATTAAGTGGGGATGATAATAATACAAGCCTATACACACTCTGTGCTACTTGATGAATCACAGGCAACATATAGGAAAGGGCTTAGTACTCCCAACATGATTGCTTTCCTCCTCTATTATGTTTTCAAAAATTTTAGCTTAAAACTTACCTTTTTTTTCTGAATTCCTATAGCACTTCTTGCTTATGCTCCCACATTTGGTTATTAAACAAAATGACTTTCAACTTCTAGAATACACTGTAACATTCAGCAAATACTTGTTAAATAAATACAGTTGCAAGTCCTAGGCAGAAAACTCTACCAATTACACAGTTTAGGAAGAAACAGGTGGAGAATAATTCAGCTAGCCTTTGGGTGTTTTTGTTTGTTTCCATTTGGTCTGTGACTATCCATAGATTCAATCATAATGAAGCTGACAAAGGAGAGATGACATTTTGGAAACAGAAAAGGAATTCTGGATATTACAGCCCAACATTTGTCACCTCCCTGGCTGATAGCAGCGCACACGGTTGTTCCTTCCCTTTGGCTAAATTTGGATCAAATGCCGGCTGAGTGCACTAAGCAAGCCAGAGCTGCATTGTACCTCTATTTTGTGACATATGAGCTCCCTGCTTTAATCTCCCTTCTACTGTATAAAAGAGGATCTGAGGCTGTTAGACTTCAATCCGGTGATTCATGCAGCTGGCACACAATAGATTCCACCGCTCTCCTCACTGCTGCACAATATCAAGCTAAACAAAATGTCTTAGAAAGCTTCAGTACATGTAGTTAGCCTGTCACAGATCCTCCTCCCCACACACGCTCTCTCCTTTTTATCTTTTACTGAGCAAGAGAGTCCGAATGGCTAGCACCTGCCTTTTTACTGACATTTCCACAAAGGTAAAGGAATGAACCTTTTGTCAATTGCAACCAAACGATCTGTTTTGAAACAAGGAGATGAAATGCCTGGGCCCCTCTCCTTGCTACTGGATTACAGTGCAGAGGCTTAACATAAAGGACGCTTGATTTTATTGATTTAATAAGGGATGGAGGCTTGTGCCGGAGCATCCCTGGTGGCAGAGGAGCGAGTCTTGTTGGCGGGTACCTCCACCGAGGCACTTCTCTTCCACTTGTTTGGGTTTGCAATGGGGCTGGTGTATGGGTTTGGCGGTTAGGATGAGCCTCAGTGTTCCTTTCCGGGCTGCGTGAAGCAGTGAAATGCCTGTGGTGGTTTCAGTGTGTGTCTCTAGCAGGGAATGTGGAGGACAAGCTGCATAGCTCTGCAGGATAAAGAGCTTCAGGGAGAGGTGACGGGAAAGCACATCTTTGAAAAAAGAGGAGTTGAGTAAAACAGAATGGGAAAGAAATAGCACTTCTTGCTGCAAAAGAGATTGTGCACCCAAACTATTATTTCTTAGCAGAGTCTATTTCAGCTGGGTTTCTAAACCCCTCTCCCCATCCACACCATTCGCTTCCCTACCCTCGTCTGTCCCCCCCCCTCCTCCTCCCCCTCCTCCTCCTCCTCTCTTACCCAAGTTTGAATAGTCAGGGGGCTAAGGGGGTTCCAAGCGGGATGTTTTGTTGTGGAAGAGTCCAGGCACAGCTAGATAATCTTTTTGCTTTTGTTCTCTTATTCTTTTGGGGTTTTTTGTGATATTATTATTGACATTTTCATATGGAAATTTTTGCATTATATGTTTCTTCTTTTATATTTGCCCTATTTTTTCCATACAATCTGATTTCATTATCCACTCTGCCATGTGAAAGGGACATTGCCAGTCACCTGCTGACCAAATACAAGCAGTGATCTACTTTTTAATACCGAAATGGACCGAGTGTGTGTTACTAGACATATGCATGGCCAGGATTCCTGCTAATACGAGCATATGTCTCCATACACTGTGTACATCTATTTTAATGTATTTATACAGTCCACCCAGAGATTAAACACCCTCAATTCCCTCTGGTGTGACTGTCTCTCTGATTGCTAGCTTAAAGAGAAACAGTTCCTAAGACATATGGTTTCCAAAACACGGCCCTTCCCCCTCCCTTTCAGTTTACACAAATGGGCTGCTGCCCCTCCCCCCACAGTTTCTCTGCTCTCTGCCTCGAGCAAGTCTGAAACCAGGGGGCAAAATCATTAGTTCTCAATTACCTTAAGCCATACAAGATAACCTCTCTCAAGGGTTGGTGGTAAAATATGCACACGGTGCCAATGTCTAGACAGTTATGAAATATCGGTGTAGAGTTCAGCCACTGCAGAACACCCATGCATCTCCAATGAAGTGCTTTCATTAAAGGATAATCACCAGGATAACTAATCACATCAATACCACCTAGTTAATTAAACCCATTATAGTTACTATTCCCATGGAGAGGAGGTCACGTAAAGCGACCATCCTCTTGGTGCGACTGTGCTAACAAAAGGGGAGATTAAATAAAACACAACATAGACCTCTTCATTTTACAACTCTTTTCTTAAATGTTTAATAACTACCTAATAAAGACCTACAGGAAGGTCTTCAAGGATAAGCCATACCCAAAGATTGCTGGGATGTTCCAAGACCACCTCGTGATATTCCTGTACTTCGATTAAGTGATTGCCAACTGTGTGCTTGATTGGTGCAAGAAATAATGACAAGTCCAAGTGAGAAACAGAACGCTCAGGCACTGTGTTTTTATTAATATCACTCAGTGGAATATTATGGAGGGCAGTGCTTATGTTTCAGTTCAGTCTGGTTTCATGACTGACTATGACGAAGAGATGGCCCCCATACCCGTGCTGACCTTAGCCAAGGGTTTGGAGAATGACATATTAAGGTTAGGTATTAAAGCCCATTAATCGGTCAAAGGCACACAGATTACATATCCTACAGTTTCAACAACAAAACTTTCTTGTATGACAACCAAATATAAAGGGTGATTCTTATATGAACATGGAAAAGAAGCAACTTCAAGAACTCTATTATGCAGTGACACTGTTTTCCAGAGGAAGAATGTGGACAAAAAGATGCACATCTCCACACCCATACATACACAAGCAGGCACACGTGCTCGCGCGCGCGCACATCACACACACACACACACACACACACACACACACACCCTCTCAAATACTAACTAATCTCTGGAAAATAAAACCAAGATATTTTGATCCCACTTGGCTGAAAATTCACCAGGTCATTATGTCACTGTCACACCTTCTTCTCAAAGCAGTGCATTGTCCATAGAGAGGATTTGCATTTACTTCTCCTGATTAACAAAGAAAACTTTTTATAAAAGGGTTATGCACTGAGACGTGCAAATGTGGCCGGCCTGACCCCCTGCAGGAGAAGGCAGACAGGCAGTAGGGAGAAGAGGTGGATAAGGAGGGAGAAAGAATGCTTTGATCCCAGTGCAGCACACACAATGGAACAGGCAGCACCCCCAGCAAGCCCTGACCCTAAGCAGGCTGGAGCCTGGCATGGAGTCACCGCACGGGAAGCAATATAATGAGCAGTGTTCCATGAGATGGTGAGCAGCACAACACTGGGAAATCCCTGTTCTCGTTACCATTGATTGCTGCTGCTGTTATTGCTACTGTTGTGGATGCTGTTTTGAGTTTGAGAATTTTTCATATGGTTACAGCTGCCAGATAGGCCTAGTTATGTATCAGTGAGCACATGCTCATAAAAACAGTCTATAAGCACAAGGCAGCACAAAACATCACATAGGCCCAGTGAAAAACAGACTTCAGGTATAAAATCTTTTATGTGCCTAATAGTTTAAGCTGACATGGAGCATTTAGTTCAGATGTAAAGCAACCTTTCATTCACCATCCATCACCCAAAAGCTCCTCCCCAGACTTATTTGTTCTTGTAGAGCCACCATGCTACCCACCAGTCAACCAGACAGAAACACTGGGAGCAGGGATCTTGGTTTTCGTTATTTGACCTCCTTTACCCCCTTTGTCAATTCCAGTCCACGAAATCTCTTGCCATCAACTAGTTCCTTCCAAACTCCCTTCTATCACTACCCTCATCACATCTCCTTACTTTGCCCTCCTTGTCTCCCGTCACACCCTCCTCTCAATCTCTGATACGCACTCCCCTGACTCACCTTTCTAACGCATGGTTCTCCTCTGATTCCCCTGGTTCCAAAGCATGCATCCATCACACAGAACTGTCTTACAGACTCACTGATAGAGTCTCACTTTGCCATTATGGTTGTCTCCATTCTGGCTCTGCTCCCTGTAAAGATTTACCTCTTAGGACTTTCTTACCTATGACCCATGCCCCCTTGTGGAATAAAAGAACTAAATGCCCCAAGTCACACACTCTAGAGATTCCAGACCTTTGCTCATGCCTTTGGCCCCAAATCCCTTCCACCTCACATCCTTCATGAACTCTTACACATCCTTCAGTTTCATCTTAATGTCTCTACCAGGAAGCTCTTCCTGATTTGCCTAAGTGGCAGATGCCCTTATCACTCTGATTTATCTTTCTCATACATACTTTATGACCATTATCAGAATCTTCCTATAATAATCTGATGTTTATAATTTCTTCTGATTTCAAAGTTCCTATAAAAATTCAGAGACCATATCTTACAAACCTCTATAAGAGTTTATGTATCTACCAGAATTTAATTAAAACTTTATTTTATAATAATATGAAGTCTTCTCAATAGCAGAGTACATATTCATCTATTTAGAAAAGTTTCTGTGCTATTTTATGTTCAGGGAATGAAATAAATGAATGCCCTCAGACACTTCCATCTCCATCATTTTTCTAACCTAAAGAAAATGAGTTTCAATATTATAGTTAATCCATGAGAGAAGTGGGATGGGGAAACCAGCCCCATAAATTATCCAAAAATTATTTTGACCAGAAAAAATATTTTATAATTTTGCCTGATAATTTGTGTTGATAAGTTATATCATTAACAATTTTACCTTGATGCCCAAGCCAATGCACAAGAGCCACCTTGTGACTACAAAACTTGCAATGCTCTCCCCTGGCCCTGATCCATGCTTTTTCAACAGTCATGTTGGACTAGATTCACATCTTGAAATTATTTTACTTAATCTTCAGGGACCATCAATTGATTATGTTAATGATATGAATGGCATAACTGTAGAGAGGCAAGATCAATATTTTGGGACTCATGAGATCTGAGTTCCAGTTCTGGTTCTGCCTACTCACAATTAGGTTAACAAAAAGTGACAGTAATCACTTAATAACTATAAATCACTCTGAGGTGTCCCCTTCCATACACACACACAAAGCTGTACTGCTGGACTTTCTAAACTTTAAAAAAGGAAATAGAAGAATAGCCTTAAAATTATTAAAGTGAACAAATTCAAAATAATACATTTTTTCACAATTTTAAACTGTATGATATGTAACTTCATATTACTTTGGAGAAAAATCAAAATGTCTGCCCCTTTGGTATTGTAATGCAAATGTGATTAATTTAAAGAAAAGAGACAATGTAAGATTAGAAATAAGAATTATAATACAAACTTCAATACAAAACAAAAGAGCAGTATAAAATGCAATGCACTAAGAACAACAGCTAAGTAACCACTTTCACTTGCATGTAACTACAGCAGCACATGGAGTAATAACAAATCATGTAAGAAGCTGTTTTCTGGATTATATATAGTAATGTAAATCTAAGCAATTCTGAACCAATATGAACAATCATTAGCTTTTCAACATTTTATTGCCTATGGAATATCTCTGGCTTAGTAAGTGAGAGAAGCAATTAGTTGAGTCAAAATGATTTCATTGTTTAAAAAAATTACCTCTCTTCCCATTAAATAAATTAGGTGTATACTACTGAAATACAAAAATTTCTGAGTCAAGTCACCTAGAATTTAAGACTCTGTCCCAGCCTGGAAGGAGCCCCGGATAGTGCAGAGTTTACCGGTAAAAAGGGGATATAGGGTGTGAGCTGCTGTAAGCTCATCTTCACCCAAAAAGAAATACCAGAAGGGAACAAAAATGAAAAATCATGCTCTGTATTGAAGGATGGAAAGAAAAAAAGATGGAGAGACGGAGGGAGGGAGGGAGGATGAAAGAAAGGAAGGAGGGAAATAATGTGGGGCAGACAGAGAGATAAAAAAGGGAAGATGAAAGAAGAAAAATAACATATAAAATAAAATTTCTGGAAGAAAATCAAGAGATTGATAAGTCTGGAAAACATAAGTGACTCCCCTCAGTTTCTCTCAGGGTAGTCACAAACTTCCTCACTTTTCTTCCTTCCTGGATTCTTGGCATCTTACTCTACATACAGCTTCACTAGGAAAATGATAGCATAAGGAGGTAGAATAACCATGAATAAAAAGAAATGGCTACCCTAAGCCTAACAATAGTAAAATGTTTTCCTATAAATGTTCAACAAACAAATGTACCCAGTCTATGCAGGAATACACCAATGATGTTTCAATACACCGAGGCATCACCGTTACTACACATAAATATTTCCTTCCAGTGGTTTCCCATTTTCTGCAAAATATATGATTTATATGCTGCCCCAAAACCACGTGCAGCGTAACTCTGAAACCTCCTCTTTTATTACACCATCACTCCCACGATATTCTGCAGAAATACCATAGAACCTGCAATTTCACGCATGCTCACCAGAAAACCAAGGAGAGATGGTCATTTCAAGCAAGAGATACAATGTTAACTCAGAGGTGTTAAGAATATGATCTGTCCTCTGTGCAGCCCCCGTGACCTCCTGGGAGAGGTGAACGCTACTTCACTAGGAAACCTCTGGCCTTTAGCTTTTTTTCCCTTAAAATACTCTATTGGGTTTCTCTTCTACATCGTGACTTTTCTACTAAACAGGAAGTACTGAGAGAGCTAGGATATTTAATCATCTCTGAAACAGGAAGCCCTCACAATGAGTCTGATGAATATTAATAGCAGTATTAGTTAATCCACGCATTAGGAATTCAGAGGCATTCTGCTATCATGAAACGTGTCCTAAACTATAACAATGTTGTTGTTTACATTTGAAAAACACGTCATTGCTTAAAATGCACTTTCACAAATATTATCACATTTTATCATTAGGTCGGTGAAGACAGTTCTAGCCTCAATTTCAAGCTGAGGAAAGTGTTACTAGATCACAGTAACTAAACAGATGAACTAGATACAGAATTTTAGAAAAGTCACTGAACTCCTCTAGGCCTCGGTTTTTCTACTTGTAAAGTAAAAATATTTGATGTGAGTTTCTATAAAGTACCCTTTACATCTCTGTGATTACTTGATTTCAAATTGTAAGATTCATTTGGATAGGACTCTCTTATAACCCAATCCTATATAATAAAAGCCTAATATGCAAATTGTTTGACCAGGAGTTCGGTGTGGAACATGGTAGGCAATGACGACAGAGTGCTGGCAGCTAGCAGCAGTGAAGGCACTACTGGCCCCAAAGGGCCCTGATGAGAGCGGTACCATGGTAGGATGGTGAAGCAGGTGAGTGGGTGTCACCAGGCCAAGGTGGGTACGAGCAGAGGCCCAGTCACCCGGTGGATCGTCCTGCAGACGGTGACTAGCTGCTGCAGCACAGGGCCTGGCCCCAACTGATCATCCCGCAGACAACAACCAGCAGCCAGCAGACTCTGATCGCCTGATCGGGCCCAGGCCCCAGGCTGGGATGGGGAACTGGGGGGGGGGGGGGGGGGCGCAGTGACCTACCTCCTGCAGTGCCCAAGCCAGGGGCTGCAACCTCTCACCAGCGACCAGGGGGTAGGGGTGATGGGGATGGAGATGCAGCGAGAATGTGAAGTGTCTGCTGAGCTTGCTCTCACTCTCCCTGCTACCTTTCCCTGGGATGTCAGGATTCCACCCAGCACCCACACAGCCCCTTCCAAGTGAGCCGGGCTGTAGCCACCAGGACAGCAGGGGCCATTTGGGATCCCTGTATTTTGTTCAGCCTGCAACATTCGGCCACACTCATGGGCCACACTCACCGCATGTGCTGTGATTCAGATGGAGGGGGGAGTGTGGGGGCCCGAGGGCCCAGGTGCTGCCCACGGCCCAGAGGTCAGCTGGGACCTGCCCTTCCATGCTAGATGCTCACTCTTCTATCACTGGCTAGGCCAAGGGACCACACCCATGCATGCATTTTGTGCACCGGGCCTCTAGTTTAATTTATAAAGATACTGGGATGGACACTAAGGTGCTATTATGCATGAAATTGAGGCTGTTCTGAAAACATATCAGAAAAATAAGAACAGACAAAATAAAGACAAAGAACAGAGGCCTCCTGTGTTTGCCAGATGGGAAAATATAAATAGCCAAAATCCCACTGTATTAATAAAATGGAAGCAGGATCAGACAAACTCACTGAATGATGATCACTATTTGCAGAAGTTGTTAGGTCTTTCTATGAATACTACAGATGCCAGACAAGAAGGGTGGCTTTTAGATTTTAGGAAGAAAATAGAAACTATGAAGAAGGACCAATCAGTTATAAAGACTAACCATGAATAAAAAAGATTTGAGGATGAATAAACTTGATTTATAGCTATCTGGAAATCATTTCACCCAATAAACAGACAGAACACATTTTTCTTCCAGATATGCATGGATTATAAAAAAAAAAATCTGCCATACAATTAGGTCACACAATAACTTCAATAAATCCCAAAGAATCAATATTATATAGACTTATTGACTTGATCACAATGCAGTGAAATAAAGAATCAGTAAGTGATAGCTTTCAAATTTCCATGTTACAAGAAACTATAGAACTTTTTACTAAAAAAAATGTTTTGGTTAAATAGAAACACATGAGAAATGCTGTAAAACACTTATAGTTAAATAACAATGAAAACTCCCAGGTCAAATTCTGAAAACAAAATAATACTGGGAGAAAATTTTTATTTTTAAATACATTTATCAGAAAATATTTAAATTAATGAATTAAATGATTACTCAAAGCACCAGTAAGAGTGAGGCCAAGTAAATAATAACCAGGAAACAATAAGGAAATAATAAAAGGTAACAGAAGGAATTCCAGTTAAAAATGGGGATTAGATGTATGTCTTTTAATCCAGCCTCTCCATAAACTATATAAAACAATGAAGGAATCCTCTGAGGTATAAATCTATAAGAACAAGGGGAACAGAGGATGAAAGAATACCAATAAAAATTCAGATGATGAAAACAGAAGAATGAATATTAGATTTAGCAAACTAAGAAAGAGACCTCCTAAACTGGTAGCAGAGAAATCTCAGAAACTATTTAAACTGTTTATGAAACAGATGTCCAGATACTATCCTCCACTCGGTGTAAGAATCCCTACTCCACCCAACAGAACTGGAAGCTTATTCTCTAGAGCTAATAACAAAGATTCCTTGAAGTTGGAGGACACCAAATCTCTAATCTAATAAAAGAGTAATATGCAAATTGACCTTCACTCTGTTACACCCACAAGCCACGCCCAGAAGTCACACCCACCAACCAATCAGGAGCAAATATGCAAATTAATTCCAACTAAGATGGCGGCGCCCAGTCCACCTCAGCCCCACAACTGGAGTAACCAGGCCTGTTAGCCAGGCAGGTGGTGGGAGAGGCCTGGCGAGCTGAGGGGCAGGGCCATCAATCGCAGGAACCTGGGAAGGGGTGGACCTGGCCATCGCAGAAGTTGGGGGGGGGGTCTTCTGCCCAGGCCTGCATCCTAGGCCAGAGGCTACAGGCCTGGGTAGGGGTGGAACTGGGATTGGACAGGCAGGGGTGGAGCCAGTGATGGGAGAGAACTACAGAGGAAACACCTTTTCTTAACGCTCATTGGCTAAGCTCCCTGTATGCCATTGATAATATCTTAGTAACTTGAGTAATAAGAATCCAAAAAGGTGATCTAGGGTTTTTCCACCACACTCCTGGAGGAAAAAAAAAATGAAGGTCCACTGCTGGAAGGCTAAGAAATGTCATATCCTGCCCTAGCCAGTTTGGCTCAGAGCATAATGCCTCAGCTTGCTGAATGCAGGGTCTTGGTTCAATTCTGACCAAGGGCATGTATCTAGGTTGCAGGCTCCTCCCTGGCTGGAGCCCAGGTCAAGGCTCATGCAAGAAGCAACCAATCAAAGTGTTCTTCTCACTTTGATTTTTCTCTCTGTCTTTCCCTTCTCTTCCACATTCTCTAACATATCCTCAGGTGAGGATAAAAAAAAAAAAAAAGAAGAAGAAGAAAGAAATGCCATATCCTATGAAAGACACATCTTGAAAATGCCTAAATAAAGTTTTCATTTCTTCATGGTGAAGGGACAGGAGTCCGTGTTGATGAAAACACCTTGGTGCCTTTGGTGACTCGCAGTGGCTGCAGCAGCAGGGTGATGGAGCTGGTGGCCTCCCCTGATTAGCCTGGTTGCCTCCCACAAAGGGAGGCCAGACTATGGCTTAGGCCCACTCCCCATGGGAAGCAGGGAGCAGGCCTAAGCCATCAGTAGGACATTCCCTGAGGGCTCCCAATATGTGAGAGGGGGCAGGCTGGGCTGAGGAATCCCCCCGCCCAGTGAACAAATTTCGTGCACCGGGCCCCTAGTCTACTGATTAAAAAAAGTGCCATATTGAAAATAGTGGAATTAAGTACAAGCTCACATACTAAATCTGAGATCTCCATTTGTCTTCCTCACTCAGTTACCAAGATGCTAATAGCCAGGCTTATGAGGTTGGAATTTACAAGACTCTTTTCTGGAAAAACTGATGAACCAAAGAGGAGAGGCATTTAAATGCTGATAAGGCAGGTTCCCTCACAGTAATTATAGAAATCTTGGCTATTAAAATTGTAACAGTCAATGTAAAAATGCAGCAGATATGAAATAGATGGTTGAGAAATTATACAGAACAGTAGATCAAATAAACTAAGACATGGACAGGAATTATTTTAAAATTAAAGGAGTGACTGCTAAATATTATCTAAAATCTATTTTTGAAAACCTGTAAAGACCCTTAAATATCAATACCAGGGGAAGAAGCAAAGTCATTGTATTTTGTGATAACTATGCAATGGTGAGTACCAGTGGAAGAAAATATAGAGCCCAGGAACAATCCCATGTTTATATGGACGTAGAATCAGATATAGGTGGCAACACTAATTTAGTCAGGGAATAGATGTATACATATATATAAAACATTGTATGTTTTTCAATTATTTATATATATAAAAGGATAATATGCTAAGTGCACCTCCTACCGTCTAACCAGTCACTGTGACATGCACTTACCACCAGGGGGCAGATGCTCAATGCAGGAGCTGCTGAACTACGGCGACTTGGCAGCAGCAGTTCTTGGGTGACACACCCCAAAAACAGAGAGGAGGGGGCCACACAATTCCACCTTCAACCATGGGTTATGTTCTAGGTGGGACATTGTCAGCCCCGAATCTGCTTTACTGCACACTTGCATTTGCATTCTACACCTTGTACAACAGCAACTTTGCAGAATGCCCTCTCACATTCTGGGACTCCTCGGTAGATATCAGAGAGCCAGTTTCAGCCCAATCCCCATAGGACAAGCCAAGGGACCCCACCTGCTGGGGTACCTCACTCACTGCGCAGATGCACACATGTCTGGCCAGTCCCACCCTGCCAGCCACCTTCTAATTAATCTCCTTTCAATGTGCACGAATACATGCAATGGGTTACTAGTCTACATATCTATAATAATAAAAGCATAACATGCTAATTAGACCAGGCGCCCTTCCAGATGACCTTTCAGATGAAACTGAGGCTGCGAGGGAATCCTGGGTCCTGGCTGCCTGCCCACGGCCAGAGGGAAGCCTGGGTCCCAGGTGCCAGAGGGAAGCTGGTGCTGGCAGCCTTGGGAAGGAAGGCCTACTCTTTCTTTTTCCCCTTTATTTATTTGCTTGTTCGTTTCTTTCCCTTCCTTCCTTCCTTCCTTCCTTCCTTCCTTCCTTCCTTCCTTCCTTCCTTCTTTCTTTCTTTCTTTCTTTCTCTCTTTCTCTCTTTCTCTCTTTCTCTCTTCCTTTCTTTATTGAGGTACTAGGGGCTCGGTGCACAAAAATTTGTGCACTCGGGGGGTGGGGGTTCCTCAGCCCGGCCTGTGCCCTCTTGCAGTCTGGGACACCTTGGGTGGGGGGATGTCCACCTGCTGGCATGCCTGGCCAGCCTGGGTGAGGGGCTGAGGGCCATTTTCAGGCTGCCCACAGCCCCTTCAGGGTTCGTGCACTGGGAGGTGGGAGGGCTGGAGAGTGCAGGCCTGGACGTTTCCCACTGGAGGGCCCACAATCAAACACGCCTGGTGGGCCGCCAACGCTGAGGGGACACACCTGGCACAGAGCTGGGTGGCAAGCCAGGGGCGGATGCTGGTGCAGGATCCCTCGGTGGGGTTCTGCTGCTGCTGCTGAACAAACACACCCAGGATGGAGGTGGGCAGCAGACTGGCTTCGGATGCTCTGCACTGTGCAGCAGATGCTCCTGCACGCCCTGTGGAGGCCCCTGGGGGGTGGATGAAGGTAGCGGACCCTGAACGGGTGCTCCCGCACACCCCCGAGGAGGCCCCCGTGGCAGAGCCAGGCAGCAGACCCAGGACAAGGGTTCCTGGACGCCCCACGGAGGCCCCCGGGGAACGGAGTCAGGCAGCAGATCTGGGATGGGCATTCCTGGATACCCCAAGGAGGCCCCAGGCCAGACCCCCCCCCCCCACTGAGCTGACACACCTGGCACAGCTATGCCAGCCATGGAGGCTCCCAGTGCAGAGTCGCCCTGCCAGCCTCCATCTTGGCCGGGTTAATTTGCATACAGCCACTCTGATTGGCTGGTGGGCGTGGCTGTGAGCAGAGGCTCAGTCAGCCTAGGCAGGCAGTTGCAACAGAAGCCTTTGGTTTGCTCTAGCTCCATAGCTGCTGGCCTCGTTAATTTGCATACAGCCACTCTGATTGGCTTGTGTGCGTGGCTTAGGTGTCTCGGGTGACGGTCAATTTGCATATTACTCTTTTATTATATTAGATTACATATGTGTCCTTATTCCCCTATTATCTCACCACACCCCTGCTCATGGCCTCACCCCCAGTTGTCTGCGTCCATTAGTTATGCTTATATGCATGCATATAAGTCCTTTGGCTGATCTCTCCCCCTCCCCCCACCCTCCTCTACCTTCCCTCTGAGGTTTGACCATCTGATCAATGCTTCTCTGCCTCTGGATCTGTTTTTGTTCATCAGTTTATGTTGTTCATTATACTAGTACTAGTGGTCCAGTGCACAAAATTTGTGCACAGGGGTGAGTTCCCTCAGCCCAGCCTGCACCCTCGCTATCTGGGATCGCTGCCTCCTAATCACTCACCTGCCTGCCTGCCTGACTGCCCCAACTGCCTCTGCCTGACTGCCTGACTGGCCCTAACCCCTCTGCCTGACTGCCTGACTGGCCCTAACCCCTCTGCCTGACTGCCTGACTGGCCCTAACCTCTCTGCCTGCCTGCCTGATCACCCCTAACTGCCTCTGCCTTCCTGCCTGATCGTCCGTAACTGCCCTCCCCTGCTGGCCTGATCTCACTCCCAACTGCCCTCCTCTGCCAGCCTGGTTGCCCCCAACTGCCCTCCCCTGCCAGCCTGATCTCGCCCAGTCTCTGTCTCTCTTTTTTTTTCTCAGCAGTCCTTCAGGTCTCCCTGCCTCCCTATCTTCTTCTTCCTCTTTCCTGGCTGGGAGGAGGCAGGGCCAGTAAGGGACACTCCACTCTCTGCCTGCCCTCCCTTCCATCCAGGCCTCTTCAGGCCCAATCTGTTGCATATCCTCATTCTGAGAGAGGCTCTGAGAGCGAGGTGAGAGGGAGGGAAAGAAAGGGAGAAAAAGCTGTGAGCTTGTGGGCGCTGTGTATGTCTGTGCGTGTATATGGTTGTGAGTGTGAGTGCTGTCCCCTCCTCCCCCATCCCTGTCTCCGCTGCCACAAGTCCCCACCCACCAGAGCCTGCTGCATATGTAACCTGGGCATTAGGTTGAGCCTCCAGTTGTTGTGAATGTGATGGACCCAGGGTTTTTAGATATTAGTATTCCACAAATGAGTGAGATTGTGTGATATGTATCTTTCTCTGACTGGCTTACTTCACTTAGCATAATGCTCTCCAGTTCCATCCATGCTGCTGCAAATGGTAAAAGTTCATTCTTTTTTATAGCAGCATAGTATTCCATTGTGTAGATGTACCACAGTTTGATAATCCACTTGTTTGCTGATGGACACTTGGGCTGTTTCTAAATCTTAGCTATGGTAAATTATGCTGCTATGAACATAGGGGTGCATATATCCTTTCTGATTGGTGTTCTAGTTTCTTGGGATATATTCCTAGAAGTGGGATCACTGGGTCAAATGGGAGTTCCATTTTTAGTTTTTGAGGAAACACCATACTGTTCTCCACAGTGGCTGCACTAGACTGCATTCCCACCAGCAGTGCATGAGGGTTTCTTTTTCTCTGCATCCTAGGAAGGCCTACTCTTGAACAAACTTCATGCATCGGGCCTGTACTAGTTAATAACTAATGTGAATTGGCAAAACACATTTGTTTGAATTATATGAAACTGCTGATAGTCAATGTTTTTTTTTTATTTACATAAATGTCAGTTTCATAAAGTTCTACCTAATATACTAGATAGACAATTAATGGTTGTTTATAAAATGAGCATAAATGTAAATGAATGAATTAAAGAATATAATAAAACAAAAGAGAGTCTTTTCTGGATGTGTGAGAAGCTAGAACTGGAAAGAAGAATAACTCAGTTCTATGCACCAAGAGGTAATGATGGTTTCTAGACGTACAAAATAACCGCAGACAGAAAAACAAGATGGAGCCCAAAATTGTTAGATAAAGAAAACCAGCAAAAGTGAAAAGAAAAGAAAAAAAAAAAAAGGATAGATGAGAGAAGAAATGATAAAGCTGTCTTGGGAGAGAAAGAAGCACTTAAAAGATGGAGAGTCATAAGTATGAGAAAGGGGAACATTAGCTAAATATGGTTTTAGAGAACATTAAAAACAATCAAAGCACAGGACTTTGAGGACAAAATTAAAGATACATAAAAGAATTTTTAATAACACCTCAGGGTACTTCCTTACCAGCAGAAAGAGAGAGAGACGCTACACTTTCCTCAATGAGCTAGTGGTAACAGTGAGGTTGATGTCCAACACTTTTTTCCAATTCCTGCTATTACCACCATCATACTCAGCATTGTGTCAACCATATACTAAGTTCACGAAATGTGTTTAATGAAACCTGTAGGAGGAGGTGATCATAAAGGGTTTCATTTTCCCCTTTGAGAGGGATATTCTTTTGGATTGTACAATTTCTTAAACTCTACATTTACAAAAAGACACTGACTTCGCATATTTTTCTGGAGAAGGGTGATTACTCTTGTCTTCTTCAACAGACACTATGACAGTGAGAATTGAGCCTGTAAATTATATATATTAGACTTGACCATGACATGATACATCTTCTACTTATAATTTAGGGGATCTTATATAATGTGCTAGACAGTAATGTTATCATTATTTATAGAACCTTGAATGCAGCAGTAATCATTAATCTAAATGTCTGTGCATTATTTTAACTGAGAAGCATGGTGATCTATTTCAGGTTAATGCACACTGAGTACCATGGAGGGATTAAAGTGGGAGATAAAAATAGAGATTTCTCTGTAGCTACAATAATGATATGCCCACCAAACCCTGGACCACTCTTTCCCTCTCTGGTGATCCATTAAGCCAATTTCCTCAAATACCCTTTTACAGTTAGTCCTTTACAATTTTCATGAATGAAATGAAAAAGTTGTGGTAAATTACTGAGAACATTAATTATGAAAGCAACATAAAATGTTTGCTCATCTTATTCAATAATCTCTCAAATAAAGACTAAATTATTATGCTTGCACTCACCCATATTGAAACTCAAGTTCTTTTATAGTTTCAGCAGGCTTTGACACTTAATTTGCTTAAATTATTACATTGTTGATATAAATAAGGTGTTTATTTATCCTAGCCTAGCAGTAAGTGGAGGAGGAAGCCTCTAAAGACAAAATACTCAATTACATCGTATACCAGGAATCTATGAATCATAACATAATAATTGAGACAAGTGTCTTCCAGCAATCTGACTTGTTGGCCATTGGCAGCACGAGACCAAAGTGAAAAATCTAGGTAACTCTCCAGCTCCTCTTGCGTCATTTGACTGTACAAACTGGGTTATCTGGATTGAACTCCCAGAGTATCTGACCTTCCCCCAATTGTAATGTGTTCAAAACCACACTCCAGCCATGATAGCAAATTATCTATGGACTTAATCAAATGAGTCTAACGATGTAAATTATGTACACCATTTGTGCTCTCCTTAGCCACAAACATTACTTACCTTCCCTGGTCTTTAAGATGAATAATAACAACCCAAAATATTGTTACTTTTCTGGATGTCTATTATATAGATATTAACTACATTTTACGCAAATAAAATTTTGTTTTCTTATTACCTGGGAACTTTCCTGTACCCTGTTTCCTTACATATGCACAAATTTGTACATATTTCTATGTACAAATAAAATAATTATATTCTAGAGCTACATCTTCACAAATTATAAAAGGTATTCTAATTACAGAACCAGTAGGAAAACATGGGGAACAGGAATCAAAACCTAGGAAGAAATTAAAGATGTCTTTTAAATTAAGCTCTCATTAAACAATAAAATTTAAGACAGGATTTATGGAATTTGTGATATAGATTCCATATATTTTTTCAGAATATATATTCAGGTTCTGCTAATTACTAGTTATATGAGCTATTGCAGTGCACTTAGTCTCTCAGAACCTTAACTTTTTGACCTTATAAAACAAAGATTATAACAATTACTTTATGGGGTTGTGGTGAATTTCAAAGGAAAGAATGGAAGTAGAAGTAATTGTTCATTTCAAAGTCCTATACAAGTTTATCTGTACCACCTACTATGGGCCCAAGATTAATATTTAAGTTTGGAGAGAATATAAGAGGAATACAAGGTCTGGTCTACTCAGACAACCTATGTAATACCCATTTGGGATCAGGAAATAATGAGATGAAATTATATAAAACTCAGTTGTATGGCCCAAACTATGTATGCTGTAACAACTCTCAGAAAGCAGAGTTTTAAATGGGCTGGAAACTATGACCATTTTCTTTCCGAATGGAACAGGCTAAGCCTTGCCTGAACAAAGAAGCAAAGATATCTAACAGCTGCTTACCACTCTCTGTTGCCTAAAATATCGGAGGAGTATGAGGTTTGTGCAGCTCTGAGGGCTGACTCATCTTCCTCCTATCTTGGTATTTGTTCAGGACTCAGCACTAACCCTGGTGACAACAGCATTCTTGACCTCTGAGCTGCTGAAAATGCTAAGACAATTCTGAAGGTGAAATGGACACCTCATCCAGAGTCCCAGGCAGTCACCATTCCCGGCTATGTTTCTGCTACACCTTGTTTTGACAGCTGAAGGAGAGGAATTGAGGCCAAATGAGAAATATCCTAGATTTTCTTCTCATGACCATGCTGAGCTCACAGCTGAAGCAAATGCAGAAAGGGCTGGAACCTGAGCCTCTTCCATGTACCTTTGTAACTTGTATACCATCAAGTTTAATCAGTTCAATTCAGTTGTTCAAGTTCTGTAAGGACCTATTTTGAACAAAGCTCTGAAAGTATTGGATACATAAAACTGAGTAAGGAAGATAAAAGATTAAAAAGGTAATTACTGTGACAGACAATCTCATATATATTTTATGTTCTGATGGTAGTATCTATAACTGAGGTTTTTACTATTTTTCCAGGTGTAGGGGCTAAGACCCAGATATGTTCAATAACTTGCCCAAGATTATACAATTTTTAAATGCAGAGAGAAAGTTCAAGCCCAGAAAATCCTGGATCTAAAGTCTTTGCTCTTTACATTGTAATTATCAAGAGAGAGAAATATGAATAAATACATAGAAGTGGGTGTGTTTTTTTTAAAGGAAGAGGGCTTGGGGGTACAACATTTCCACTATTTTAAATGATGGGGTATTTTCACAAGAGGGGGATTGTAGAGGAGGCCACTTGATGAAGAACTTCTGTTAGGGTGATTACTTTCTACTCAATTATGTCAACAAGAGGGAGTTACCTGTGGTTGTCCAAATGGGGGTATTAGCAGTAGTCCCAGGTATAGGCAATACGGGGGTGCCCTGTATATAGGGAATTTTAAAGCAATAACAAAACTGAGTCATTCCAATTTTATCATTGCCTTGTGCCTATAATTCTAAATAATAAAGTGATAAAGTACTTCTCAAAAATATTTTGCAATATATTCTTAAATAATTGCTGCCACTAATGTTGGCTTTTAATGATACACTAGAGGCCCAATGCATGAAAATTCATGCAAGAGTAGGCCTTCCCCTGGCTGCAGGCACCGGCTTTCTTCTGGCACTAAGGACTTGGGCTTTCCTCCTCTGGCTGCTGGCAGGCACTCGGGACCCAGGCTGGCTTCTCTATAGCCCCAGCTTCATCAGGAATGACGTCAGGAAGAACGTCTGCTCTAATTAGCATATTACCCTTTTATTGTTATAGATTATAAGGTTTGAATTATCATATTTTTATTATGTATCCTTTACTAAACATTGTGTTCTATATAGAAGTTAACTCAGCCAACTTCCGGTTGCACAGTTGGCCCCAACACACCCACACTTAACTACAGGCATCCAAGAGTAATTGTGAATCCTTAAGCTTGCCTCAGGCAGGCATAGCTGTGATTTAAGTCAAAGCATTAGAACTTGAGTTGCTTCACTTCTATCAGTCTATAGGATCAGTGGGGTTTTCTAAATTTTTAAAATGCAAAATGCAAGTATAATAATTTTATTTGAAAATTATAACTTTTAGTTCAAATATAAAATAGTCTAGGAACTTAGGTAATCTTTAAAATTATAATCATCCTTTTTACTTGTATTTTAAAAAGATTTTTAAATTATGTTGATTACCAATTATTACATGAAAATAATTTCATCACACAGAAGGAGGTGGGGACCTATTATTATAAAAATATAAAAAGATTTTTATATTTTTATAAAAATAATAATCTAGTCAAGGCCTCAAATATGCTAGCAGTGCTTTGGAAGTCACTGTTTTTGATGGGAGGAGTCAGAAAAGAATGGTAAAGGTGAATCATAAAAGACGCCATCATTATATCTATCTGTGATTGTATATGTGTCTAGTTAGCATATGTTGCAACTAGAGAAGCAATAAAAGCAAGGTGCATGTGCTCAAAATAATAAAAAAGGATTAAGTATAGAGAGTATTCTGTCATGGAGTTCTGATAGGCTGCTGCATTTTCACATTAAAATATCAATCCTACTCCAAGTTGGTCTGTTCCTCAAAGAAGACAGTTCTCATTTTTAACTACCAGTAGAAAGCATAGCATTTTAAGGAGTCAGTAGCAAATAATGCAGTTTGGAGGGGTTTGTCACCCAAAGATCTTCCTTTTTATCTCCTGCCCTAAGTGGGAATTTTAGAAAATTTCAGCTGAAAAAAATCATTCTTTAGAGCTTTTAAGGATGAACAGTTGTCATAACTTGCATTGTTATTTACAACTAGAGGCCTGGTGCACAAATTCGTGCACAGGTGGGATCTGGCAGGCCTGCCCCTATTGGCGCTGATTGGGTGGGTTGGCCATCAGGGAGAAGGGACACGGGAGGTTGGCTGGCTGGCTCGCCCCTGATCAGGGTAGGGTTGGGCCAATTGAGGGTGATTGGGGGCAGGACCAGCCAGAGGAAGGGGCTGCAGGTGGTTGGCCGGCCAGCCTTAACCCCTGGTCAAACTCCTGGTCGAGAGGGCAATTTGCATATTAGCCTTTTATTATATGGGATACCCCATGCACATCCCCATGGAAAGACTGTACATGCCATCCTGTGGAAGCTTGGCCTAGCTCAGTGGCTCACTTGCTTTGGTCAGTAAAATTTCAGGAGAAAATTCTTTTCCCCAGTCTCTGTGGCCTCTATTCACCTGAGTAACTGCAATGAAGAGAACCCTTCTGTCAACCTATGATGAATGTATAGCATGGAAAAGAATAAACTTTGGAGTTTTAAGCTGCTAAGTTTTTCTGGTTTCTTATTATCACAGTACCAACTAGCCCCACTTACTTGATATAGTATTCCTTTAATTGGGCAGATACTCTCAAATTTCTTCTTAAATTAGCCAGACCAGGGGAACTCACTGTATAGATATTAGTAGAACTGCTTTTGCTGAACAGCACTTGACGTGAAGATCATTTGTATTAAAGGGCACCATAAACATGAAACTCACCCTAGTTCACACTTAAGGCTGTTGCCATGAATTAGGAGCATTTTGCCAATGTAGCCCAATAAATATCCTCAAAAGAAATCTGCCTGGGCTTTGTGTTAAGAATCATTATAGTTCTCCTGAGCGAACTGAACTACTTCTGTTTATTAAATCCTGAGTATTAAATACCCAATCAAGTTAATAATTTTAAGTTGGTTGCCAGGGAGCTTAGAGTCAGATTTTTGGCAAATATGCAAGTCTTTAAAGAATCCATTGTTTATTTAGACCTAACTTTGACTTTATTTTATACAACTGATTGTGAGTTAAATTTTCACAACAATTTCTAAATAGTATCTATTATTTAATCTTCTTAACTTTTTCAAGACCTTTAAAAACAATGTGGTGGTATAAATAAATAAACATAGAGCAGTATCATTACCATATAATTGCTTCTTTCCAAACAAATAAATGTCATGTCACCAAAATTGCTGCTAATTAATATCAAAATTTTAGTCCCACTAAATCAATAATTAGAAAAGGTTCCCTTGAATCTGGGTACTGAATATTTCATGACCAAATCAAATTAAAGAGGTTCTTCCTTGAGGAAAAGCAGTTCTACTGATTATATTTGCTCTCATTGTGTTTTTTTTTTTTTGTGTTTTCTCCAGAACACCTTTGGGGTTCATGATAGACAATGTTATTCTTTTAATTAATGAATGGATTAATCTAATACTTTTATTTAATTGAGCCTTCTCTTCTTACTGAGCAAAATATTGGGCACTATTCAATCACATGAATGAATGGAAAGTATAGTCCCAGAATTCTGGAGTTTTCATAGTCTAGCTAGTGAGTTCAATTCTGTGATTAAAGCAACCAACAAAAACAACTCAAGATAGAAAAAATTACTCTGGAGGAACTGAGAACAAACGGATGGTCGTGTAAGAATAAAATTAATTGGAAGAGGCTTTCTGGAGGAGGAAAAAGTTGAGGCAGGTCTATTCATTGCTATTTATTCAAAGCTCCCCTATCACACTTTCCTGCCCTCCTCCCTTAAACTTAAAAAAAAAAAAAAAAAAAAAAAGTCTAGTAATTAAAATGTCTGGCCCACGGAGACCGTGAGCTCAGCCTCAGCCCTTAAAGAGGGGGCTATCCAAGCTTGGGCTCAGGACCCCTAAGGCTTCACTCTGGGTTTGGTGCAGATCTGCCATTCGTTGACAGACCCTTTCCCAGAACCAAGTATGTTGGGGTCACTGGGAAAGAGGAAACTTATGAATAAATTTGAAAGGGGGTCTGGAAATTTAGATGAATGCCAGAGGAGTCCTTTGTGGAGGAAATTAAGCAGTCATCGCCACAGAGGATGCCCATTTTCCGTGGCTCTGCTCCACAGCAAGCCCCCCAGGCTCCTCCAGGAGGCAGAGGCATGGCTCTGTGTTAAACGGCTTAATTTTCTTAATCAACTATTTCATTGTGAGTTTTTAATTTCATTCCCATGCCTGTTTTTTTTTTTCTTCCATTTTGCCATAATACAGCTCTAAGTACCGTGGCAAACATTTGACAGTTTGCTCAGCAGGTGCTGGGCTCTGCAGAGCTTACATAGCTCTACCTTTTATTAATTGGGTTCAAAATGTGTTTTTGTGTGAACAGAAGCTAAGATGGGACTATTGTACCTGTCAACATGAAGCTGGGTGAAATAAAATATTTGGAATGTGTTTTAAAATAACTCATTGTGAGCCTGTTCGGTAGAGAATGTAAAAGCAGAAGTATTCTTTAATGCTGAAATAAATAATCATGCAATCAAAAAGGCAATAAGATTAAAGAAATGATGGAATTGTTCAAGGTTCTTCAGTATTGGATAACAACAAGAGCATTTTCTTTGTGCCCAATAGGTTATGTGTTGATGAGAGAGTTCTGAAAAAGCATTTTAATGAAAAACCTAGAGACCTAGGGAGGTAGGAACTATTTTGCAAACCAACAACTAACACTCTGTATACACTGAGTGGCCATATTATTACGACCACCTGACATTTGTAGGCAAATTAGCTATAATTTCGTGCTGAAGTTGCTAGAGGGCCAGACCATTATAAATAGGGAAGCAGGTTGTTTACCACAATAGAAGTGCTTTTTTGTCTGAAGATATGGGTAAACAACACGGTTTAACAGCCTTTGAATGTGGGATATATGTATACCTCTGATGTTTTCCATTTAACTTTGCCTGTCTGGAAGATGGTTTTTGTTTGTTTGTTTGTTGTTGTTTTTTCCCTATCAAGAAAAACTATCAATTTGAAATTTCTCATTCGAACCTAAAAGAAGCTCTGACCCTCTGAGGAAGATGCCTCTCTTTCAGTGAAGCAGAAGTACCTTTATGACTCTTTTCCCTTTTACGCGTAAGTCCTTTGAACTCAATGAACTATAATGGCATATATTCTACAATTTCCACTTAGAGCAGACGATAAAAAGGAAGGGAAGAGAGAGTAGTTAAGGTTGATGAAAAACTCAGTGATGTGTCAGGCCTCTCAGCATTACCACTGTCAACTCCATCATTAACTTTGCTCACATTTGAAATAATGAATGTTATTATTCCTGTGTCTTCCCAAGGGACTATCTAGTCACTTCCCCTAAAAAGGTTGTGCCCTAAAGTTTAAGAAGGGGGGAAAGCAACGATGAAGCCGTAACAATCATGAGATGAAAACCTAAAGAAGTGGGGGGAAAAACTTCATGTTTATTTCTGACTAAAGAAATAAATATGTTATTATTGTAAAAATCTTGAAGAGTTGTGGCAATGGACAAAGTAAATAATGAAAAATTCCCTGAAATTCTACTACCAGCGGTAACCACTCTTGGGACTTTTCCCTTCTGGACCTTTTTACATGCATTGTTATAAACACACACACACACAATTTTAAAAACAAAAACAGAATCATGTCAAATAATTGTGTTTCAACTGGCTTTGTTTTACTTTTTAATATATCAAAGACAATATTTTTATTTGATGTGTAGAACTGCCACACAGTCTTTTAATGCCTGTCCAGGATTTCACTTAATGGATGAAAAACAATTTCTTAAGCAATTCCCACTGACAAATGTTTATGATGTTTATATATAAGTACATATAACATATACATTAATATTACAATCATTTGGCTAAATATTTCTTGAAGGTGGTTTCTAAAAACAGAACAAAGGTGTTAAATGTTAAAATTTTGCTACATATTTCTCTGCTAAAAATGTTGTAGTAATTTACATTTCTATTAACAGTGTATGAGGAAATATGCCACTCCACATATTTTTAAACTTTGCTACTCTGAAAGACATAAATATATCTCATTATTGTTTAAATTTGCATTTTTTGCTATGCTGAGGTTATTAACACATATTTACTTGGAATCTTTACAACACTGAGTCAGTTCACCAAGGAATATGACATAGCTTTCTATGTATTTGTTGTCTTTCTTATGTCTTCCAATAAAGTTTTATTATTTTCCTAGTAGAGATCTTGCAAATTTGTTATTAAATTTTATACATTATATATTGTTATTGCTGCTGAACTGGGACTTTTTAATTATACTAGAGGCTCGATGCATGAAGATTTGTGCAGGAATGGCCTCCCTGCCCTGACCGGTTTGGCTCAGTGGACAGAGCATCAGCCTGCGGAGTGAAAGGTCCCAGGTTCGATTCCGGTCAAGGGCATGTACCTTGGTTGTGGGCACATCCCCACTGCGGGAGTGTGCAGGAGTCAGCTGATCGATGTTTCTCTCTCATTGATGTTTCTAACTCTCTATCCCTCTCCCTTCCTCTCTGTAAAATATCAATAAAATATATTTTTTTAAAAATGGCCTTCCTTCCCCTTGCTGCTGGCACCTCCTTCGCTCCGATCAATGCCACCTTTCTGCCTTCCCACACTGTCCAGAGGCCAGAGCAGCTGGGGTGGACCGTGCCCCGGCTGCTGCTGGGTGCCTGCATATGCAAATTGACCTGCCATCTTTGTTGGGTTAGTTTGCATACTCATTCCTGATTGGCTGGTGGGCATTGTGAATGTATGATCAATTTGCATCTTTCTCTTTTATTAGTGTAAATTTTCAAGTGATTTTACTAATATAAACAAAATCTATCGATAGTTAAACTTGTATTTTATTTCTAGTCACTTTCCTAAGTTCTATTAGTTTTCTGTCCTTAGACTTTTATAATGCTAAATACAGTTAATACATTTTGATTTTCCAATATTTATGCAGCAATAATAATGATCATCCTTGTCTTATTTTCAGAATTTAATGAGAAAGACATTAGGGAGGTTTATTATTTTTTTTTCATTTTATAGTGTTTATAATCTATTTGGGGCTTCAGACCACTTGAGAAGCCAATAAAAGTTATAGACCCCCTTTTTCCTCCATTCAAATATAAGTGTTGTAAAAACAAGCAAAATTTTCATGTTTTCAGTTTTGATTCATACACCCCTCACTTACACACACACACACACACCACAGGACAGGCTCGACTGACATAACTAAAGTTGTTTCAACAGGACTGGCCAAAGGGAAAATTTCCAAGTAGGCAAAGGGTGTCAGCTTAATGCAACAGGCATTTGTTGAGCTCTCATTATGGGGTCTAGTTATCCAGGAAAAAAGAGTTAGCTTTTCAGTGCAATTAAAAACACTCTGCAAGGCTATAAATTCTCCTTGAATTGCTCCCAGTCCATCCAGAAGGAGAGATTGGTTAAGTAAACACCAGTAGTGACACTGAAGATCTGTGCATTCTGGGTAACAGCATACTTAGATGCTGTTTTCATCAAATGCAGGGACTTTTATAAAGAATGTGCCATTTGGAGTGAGAGTTTCAAGATGGTATTGAAAGGGCAAAGACATTCCAAGAAGAGAAACAAGAGCAAAGATAGTTTGGCCTAATATATGTGTAGAATAATGGGTAGTGCCCTTTGCTTAGAACACAGAAAGAGTACAAAAATTTTCATTGCACTGTTTGAAATGACTTTGTTGTTATGGTAGATGCAGCCAAAATAACATAGTGTTACAAATCTTGCAAAATAAAATTCCTCAGAAACCTCACACAAATTGCATAACTCTTGAACTGTTTTGTTTCTGGCTAGGAATCTCATAGACACTATTACCATTCGCTTATGAATGCATAGTGGAAGCTGTTAGCAGTTCATGGAAGTTTAGTGTGAAATAGCTGGCTTTGGGGAGATTAACCCAGAAATGCCAATTATCCATATATCCATACATAGAAAAGGATATGTCTACTGGGAATAGTCACTTACCTTCTATTCATCACAATCAAATTACTTGAATATATTTGCCCATGAATAATATGCCTCTTTCCCCATTGGTCCTGTCAATTCATTACCTCTCCTATCTTGATGTCTTCTATATTATAAATTTCTTCATGATTTTCTCGTTTCTAAGCAATCTTCAGTACATCACCAAACTAGATTTTGCAATCTGAAAATCTGCTCTTCCAATCTTGCCCAAAGACTACACAGTCTTCTGTTAGTATCGTCAGGGGATTGCTTTCAGGACCCTCCTGCCTCCGATAGAAACCAAAATTTGGAGATGCTCAAGTATTATATAAGATGTGTAGTATTTTCATATAACATACAAAATCCTCCCATATACTGTAAATCATCTGTTGATTACTTATAATATGGAATACATTGTTCATGCTATGTAAATAGTTGTTATTCCCTATCTTTAGGGAATTATGACATGAAAAGAAGCCTATCTGTACATATTAAGTAGAAACACAAGCATTATAGGCTTAACTACATAACACACATCAATGCCAATGTAACATTTTTTCCCCATGATTGGTTAAATTGGAACCCATGGATAGGAAGGGCCAATTGTATTTTTTTTTTTTTTTGGTCCTCCACTGTCAATTAAATCTGAATGTAGAAAGTGAGAGTGTTTGGTTGGGGAGGAGTAGTAGGGAGAGTATGGCAGATATCAGTTTTGTTAAAAGCTCGTCAAATTTTTCTCATTAATAGCCAGGATGGAGAACCACCATTTCTCCTTACTCTTTCAATATAGTACTCATTACTCATTTCTCCCTACTTCTGCCATCCATCACAGAATATGCTCTAACTAACTGAATATCATGTCTCGAGGAAACAATCGATAGTCATATTCTACTATGAACATGACCCGTGTGGAGTCACATTCTCTTATAACTATGAATATCCACCACTTTTCACGGTTAAGATGCTCAGCATCTCATACCTGTAAAGATCTATACATGTACAAGAAAAACATTCTGTAATAAAAGTACAGCTTGCTGTTTCCCCCCACCTCTTCTGCCCAGTATACAATCACTGAGTTCTCTTTATGCCTCGCCTTTGGCCCTTGGTCTCATTCCTTTAATTTGTGAATTCATGTGCCTGGGAACATATTTATACAGTATGATAACAATGACACTGATTTTCACGGCAATTGGCGGTGTTTAAGGCGTATTAGAAAAAGAAAAGAGTAACAATACTGAGGAACTTTTAAAAGAATTATTTCATCTTTTAGAAAATGCCTACATGGAAAATGTTGCCTCGAGTACACTAGCATGTAAAAACAGAGATATTCTATTTTAGACACAAATTGTACCTACTTGGGACATCTTTCTCCTATTATTTCCTTACCTCTATTTATACCCTTTAAGCCAATATTGCTTTGGGAAGCCCATTAGCATTTGTCAATTTATTGTTAGATTCAGTTACGTTCAGTTTTCTTGTTATTACAGCCACATGTTCCAAGAGTACTTGCAGTGTATTCTTCAGAGATGAACCTAAAACATGCTGTTATTAAGCATATCATTGTAGCATTCTGAAAATTATTTTCAGAAAGTGCCAAATAGCTTGAGAGGCCTCTGGAGAATAATAATGTAATTCAAAAGCCACTATAAACTTGTTCCTTTCCTATCAAGACTAGTCCCTCTTGATTCTACTCATACCCTGACCCCTCTTTTACCAAGTATCACAGAGTAGTTTCCCATTGGACTTGGGTACACATGTGACCAGAGGACTACACTTGGTTGTGTTGACTCCAACAAATTGTGCCTTTCTCCCAATCTATTACTAACTTCATTGAATGAATTCCAGTTGAGCGACATTGCTTTGTGTGTTTCCCCAAACTAAAATTTATATTTATGCTTTAAAGCAATTTAAAAGAATTAAACATAATGGTAGGTCAAAAGCAATTTTCCTAATCATAATTGATATCATGCCCACAAAAAGTGATAATTTATTTCTATGCTAAAGCTCTTTAACCCTGTGCTAAGAACTAAAAGACATGAATTCTATTTTAAGCTCTAGCACTGATTTCCTGCTATAAGTCTTTCAGTTTCCACATTTATGAAACCAGAAAGCTAGAAAAAAATAAACTGTTGTGTCCTCGGGGCAAAAGGACCTCAGGAATTAATTAGTTAATAATTTACACACAGCACATGTTCCTAAGGGGGGAATAGCCTTCACAGTGCACCACAAGGAGAAATTTGAAATAACTAAGAATGATAAAAGTAGCTAACTCCATAATTTTGTGATGTGTATGGTATTTTGTTTCTACAAAGTCTACCCTAACATATGGTAGCATTTAGCCACTACTCCTAATAATATTTATAAGTAGATTGAGAATTAGCTCACAGATACAATTCAGGAAGTTTATTTTGATGATTTGTTTTTCATGTTCTGTGAAATGAGTTGCACTAGAGGTCAGAAAAAGTGCCTTAGAAGGGCACTTCTTTAATATTTAAAGTTGAACATTATAATAAGGTACTCATAATTGGCATCCCTTCTGGGAGTCAAACTCCATTAACTTTCTGCCTGATTAGCCAAATTATTGCATCTAACACAGAAAGATGGCAAAAGGCAGAGCAAATGGGCTCTGTATTTACTGTTTTTCATGGGAAAGAGGTAAACATACTACACAGTATGTGATGACAAAGCAGGAATTGAGACCTAACTCCAAACCTGGCTACATCAACTATTCTCACAGTTCATTCCAACATGAATGTAATTCCCACCAAGTATACTTAATTTGATCCTAGGATCTCTTGACTTGTTAGTAATATTTTTAAAAGAAAGGGAAAAAAGAAAAGAAAAATAACTGTTGTCAGTCAAGCTGAAAGCAATCATCTTCTAAGGTTGACATCAGCTCCCCAAACACAGAACCACAACACCACATACACACCTCCAAATCTCAGTTTTCTCCTCACTACCCACCCTTCACTTTCCATTCGTCCTACTCATATCTCTCTCTCTCTCTCTCTCTCTCTCTCTCTCTCTCTCTCTCTCTCTCTCTCTCTCTCTCACACACACACACACACACACGACAGATAGAATCATCAACTACTTCAAAAACACTGGTACAAATTAACAACTTAGAAAAAATGTAGCAAAGGTGAAAAAGAAACCACTTTGACACTTGGACAAAATGATAACAAGGAATACAAATTCACATATATTTTCTCTACATCAATTTTCTGAGTTATGACTTTGCAAAATTTCTATTTGAAAAAGGAAACGTTGTGCTTCATACATCATTTTTCAACTTTAGTACCATTTGAACATGTACTTAATTTCAAAATACAATTAAAGTTCAAGTTTATTTGTGACCTACTAAAGAAGCCTCCTGGATCGGAAATAAAAGAATAGAAACACTTGTTAACATCAGACTATCCTAGGAGTATCCTAGGATTTTAGGATGGAACGCTCTCTTACAATAAAAAGACTGTGTTATATTAACTGTGAATAAGTCAGAAACACATATTAAATGTTTCATTTGCTCCTTGAGGGGAGAAACTTTAAATCAAGTGAGGAAACATTAAAAAAAAACAAAAAACTCAGCAAGATATCTCTTGGAATCCTCCCACACTTATAAAGATTTTCAGATTTTTACATTCCTGTATGTGGCAATAAACTGTCCATCTCAAATTTTCATTTAGCTTATTATTTTCTCTGCCAACAAATTTTGGCTTAATGTTCCATTTTAGAATGTGTAAACAGAAACATAAGCAGATGATTTTTATTGGACCAACTCTCACTAAAAATAACTAAGTTAGTATTAAAACAAAGTATATGGTCCACAATATTTATGTGTCAACATTGTGAGCAGTCATTTTCATGACATGCACACATTTTCCTCACACTGCAGCCACTAGACAATATAGGCTTAGACGTACATGTCATCTGCACATAAAGCCTGTATCATTGTGAGTACCTTCATCCTGCACTCACCAGAGTATCAGAGCACCTGGAACACCAGTGGCCATTATGCAGATATCAAAGAACTTCCCTGTAATAAAAGGCTAATGTCATCTGAAAGCAAATCATTCTTGTCCCTCAAATACATAAGAAAATAAGGCCTCGGGCAACAGAAATAGTTTTCCTAACATCCAGGTGGCATAGCCCATTCACTTTGTAAGACATGTTTCTCCTGTTTTCACAAAACTCTAAGAATGTTAGCTATGTACTTCCTAGACCATGACCGATTAGAAGCTGTAAATGGAAAAGAGACAGGATAGGACTGAGTAAGAGCAAGCACTCCAACAATGACAAAGCTAAGTAGCTAATAGAAAAATCACCAAAATCAAATAAATAAAATATAGTAATTTGAGATACTATAGAGATTTATTGAAAAACTTATCCAGACATTTAACGGACCATAAGTGCATTGGTTCATTTCTAATTATAGTTATACCTGAGTCATAAAAATAGTTATGTTTAACAGACTCTTTAATATGTTTGAGAAATCAGAGATGTTTAAAATATAATTATAAATGTTCCTAATAAAAAAAACACATTTTTAAGTTTTCAAGTTAAAACAGTGTAAGTTTTAGATTTTTAGGAAATTTACTTTTGCAGAACACCTCATTTTCTGGCAACCACAGAACTGAGTGAGATACTTGGCATTGATATAATTTGAAAGTTCAAATTATTATTTTGTTGAAGTAAAAAGTTAATCATGAGTTCAAGTGAAAGACTAGGACAATTTTTGTCTTGATTCTAGAAGAAACTAAGCCTGCTGTCACATTGAAAACATTTTGCTGCTCACAAGACACATGAAATGAGTAAGATATGATGCTGTTAGCTGTCCTGGCTTTTTTGTTCTTCAAATGATTAGCAATGTTCTCACAGAGAGGACAATAGCTGAGTGAATTACAAAGCTATGGCAGTTAAATCAGACAAGGGTGCCTTGCTGACTTCATTTCCCCATTTGGCTAACCCCTGCATTTTTCTGGTCCTAGGAGAATCTTTACTTTAAAAAAACCTATTGACTCTTTTCAAACAATCCACTCATATATAAATGCATGCATATCAATATCAAAGTATAAATCATTCCTTGTCTTATGTCTTTGTAAGGGGCAGGGCAGAAGGATATTGTGCAAGATGATAGTTTCTAGATTTTAGGAAACATACAAAACTGGTTAAATATGAGTTTTCTTGAACAAAACAACTGAAAAACAATTTAATTAGCTGATGAACCCCCATCCACAGTAAACATTCACTAGCTAGCTATTTAATGAGACACCCAGACTCCAAACTCTGGGGACACCATTATCCCATGCTGTTAATATTGCATGTGTTGTATCCCATCATGCTTTGAGGCATAGTGGCAAACTGATGTCACAAAATACTAGAAACAACATCTAATGTCTATTGCTCAAATGAGAGGAATACTCAGTGCAGATTGGATCCCACTGGCCAAACTGATGACTTACATCTCATCCAGATGTCTGAAGTCATTTATAGCCAATTCTCTAGTCTAGCCAATTAGTCTTAATATTGAAGCAATTGACTTACCTGCTGACAGACTGAATCAGCAGATAATTTATGACCTAAACTTCTGTAATTATTTTAATAGCCTTTTCATATCCTTTCCATTCTATTCATCCTAACAGGAGCGTTTAAAATGAGAACAATTCAATAAAGAAAAAAGAGGCAATGCTCTTAAACATTTTATTTAGAAACTCAGAGCCCTGTTCTTTTAAGAGGATCCATATTGGAAAACCTCACCTATTTCTCATTTTAACTCATCGGTTTGGACTCTTTCTCGTCATCTTGAGTTATTACTATCTCTTAAATTTCAACTTTTTTAGTGCCTGTTCTAAGACCATCAAACACCTCAGAGGTCACTTTCTTGCTGTTATTAACAATGAGAGCTGAAAAGGAAACCATTCCTTCAAGTCTGATTTCTCCTCACTAATCAGGCCAAGGATTCTGGACTTCAGGAGTCCAATTTGCTGTGAGATGGTGCCAGTGTGTCTCCATCTGTGTACATTTGCTTTCTGCTCCTCACAGCAGACGGCTGGAGGATATTCCTAACGTCACCACATTGATGACAGGCAAATGTCATGGCAACCAGAGGCGGGCTAAGGAAGACCACAGAACAAGGTCTGTGTCGTGAAGAAATGTGAATAAATTGGTTTAGTCCTCTTAGCTAACGAAAGAAATTATGGCCCAATATTGAACTGCTATACTTTACAACATACCATAGAGAATACCAAAGAAAATATTGCCTGGGGAGATGCATGCTCAAACCTTCCCATCTGCAGCTGCTATCAATTATTCTGCCCTGTTGTGACCAGAAATCTCAGTTTTCAATAGAGAAATATGAGTTGTAAAAGAATCCTCATTGGCCTCCCTTACATTCCCCTCCCTACCCCCACCTCCTGATTCTGTTTTGCTTTTCAAACATTTGAAATGTCCACATACTTTATATCCTAGCCCCCTGGGAAGTTAGAAAAGCAAACTTAACTAGTTTCAGAGCAGAGGAGAGATTTTGTGGCTTTCAGAGAATCTCCATTGGATTCCAAAAGCTCATAAAAGGATACCTTCACCCTAAATGTTAGATAAACAGAGTTCTGTCTCTGTGTGTGTGATTTACACTCTTACTGAAGATCTTGAATCTTCTTTCTCTCCATGCTAGAAGATGAGAGAAGGACAAAAAGGCTATTTAGAACAGTTAACCTGATCATTTTTTAAAAGATGTGTGCAAATCACTGGGGCTGGAATCCGGTTTGTCAACCAAATTGTCAGGAAATAATTTATTACTGACAAGAACAAAGTGTGCAGCTGGATATTCCAAACAACGGCATGCTAAATGAGCCAGAGACTTGTTATAAATATCTTCCCCAGGACTGCACTTCCTATCGTCTAAAATTATTCTAGAAGCAGCATGGTGTAATGGAAAAAAGAATTGTGCGTCAGAATGGCAGCGTTTTCTTCTGCCTGTTCTAGTTATTAGTTTTGCTATCAAGTTTTGCCACCTCCTGATTTAAAAAAAAAAAAAAAGAAGAAGGAGAGGAGGAAAGAGATTTTCACTGATATTCTAAACAGGGGACACTGCCACCCAAATGTTATACAAATTAATCTAGGCTCATTCAAAATGTAAGAAAACAGAATTTTAGAGAAAAGGAAAGAAGGGCTGCTGTAAAACAGCCTTGATTTTCGGTGTGAATTATATAATCAAGAAATTGTTCTTCTGGCCCACTTAGTACAGTATTTGAAAGGTGCAAAAAGTTAATAACAAATCAAAAAGAGACAAAGTAATTAGACATTGGACTGCACTTTTTCCCCTCCATGCTTTGTTTTTTTTCATCATCATTCATCCTCCTCTTCCACTCACCTTCTCCCCTACCCCACCCCCCACTGCCACAATCACCGCACTGTTTGGACTTCACTTTTCAGAACAAAATTTTACTAAGAAATGCTAATAAACAAAATGCCTCCTTTTAGGAATTCCCAGTTTTTTACTTCTGTTATATTCCACCTTGTTTTATAAGTTTCTCTGTGTCTGTCGTCTCTGCTAGACTATAAGCTCCTACATGGCAAGGCCCATATTTTATTCATGTTTATATCTTTCACACTGATTTGCCCAGAAAGGCACCCAATAAATATTTGTTGATGTAAATCCTATTTTCAACATATTGGATGAGTGTAGTAAACATTTAGATGGAGTGATCAAACTCAACTTAGCTTTTTGTAAATCTAAATTTTAGATGACTCTCCAAACTTCCTTCTCTTATAAATGATTTGGGAGCCTGTGACTTCAGGTTGAACCTGTGAACTATCTAACCAACTGGAGAAGACTCTCCTTGTCTTGAAAGAAAGAAAAACATCAAATCTTAATGTGTAATTTATGCTTATCTACATTATAATTTCTATCAGTCAGTCAGTCATTTATCTTTTCATCATATAGTTAATGAGTATCAGACATTCTGGTTTTACAACTGTGAATCAGTAGGGTCCCTCCTTTCAATGGGGTGTTCTAGTCTATATGAGAAAACATCAATTACAATAGAATGGGATAACTTGGTGATATTAACACATATACACTACATTGATAGCTCATAATAAGGCCACCTGAATGAATGTTGAGATCATCTGAAGCTTCTCAGAAGAGATTATATTATACTAGGGGCCCAGTGCATGAATTTGTGCACCTTGAAAGGAACTGTGGGCTGCAAGGCTGTGGTAGGCACTGGGGCGGGTCTTGGCCCATCCTCCATGCCTCACCTGCACCCCCCCATGGGCCCTAGTCCCCATCTGCCAGCAGCCCCACTCCTGCCGCCGCTACTCCCATGTGCTGACAGCGACAGCCATGCTCACACCCACTGATGGCACAGAGCAATTGGGGCTGTGTATCAGCAGTGAGTGTGAGTGGGGCTGGCACTGTCAGCAGATACTAAGTGGCAGTTGCTGCCGTGATTGTCCCTCAGGAGCAGGAGGAGGTGGAGAAGCTCTCAGGGGCAATCAGGGCCAGCAGCTGCCGCTTACACTCACTGATGGCGCCGAGTGATCAGGACCAGCACTGGGCACCGGCTGCAGGTGCGAGCAACTAGCAGCAGGTGCGAGTACCAGGTGGGACATGGGAGCAAAAAAATTCCAGTAACGACCAGACACTCGCCCTGGTGACAGCAATTGGTGTCCCGCCTTGGTCTGGCACCCCTGCTCACCTGCTCCACCATCCCACCATGGCCAACACCCACTGTGTTCCGCACATTCTCCCTGATGGTCAGCACATGTCACAGCGACCGGTTGTTTAGTTGTTCAATCATTTGGTCTATTTGCATATTAGCCTTTTATTACATAGGACTGAACAATGAAGAATAATTCAGAATCAGTCAAGCCCAAGGTCTAAGACTTGTAGAGAAAGACGGTAGCATTTTATATTTCATTAAAAGGCTTTATATAGCACTTACTATATGCTAGGCATTTTCCCAAGCACTTTCAAAGCAGTAACTCCTTTAATACAACAACTGTATGAAGAAACTATTATCATCCCCATTTTTCAGATGAGAAAACCAAGGCGCTGAAGAGGTAAGTAAGGTCAAGTAGCTAAAATATGGCAAAGCTGAGATTTAACCCAGACATTCTGGGTCAGAGTTTATGCTTTCTTGGCTACATGCTGCTGCTCTAAGGCTGGGAGGCTAGAGAGCTTAGCCACTCCCCATACATCTCTTCCTCATTTATTCTCTGCCTCAGCATTCAGCACAATCAATTTTGTAACAACTTGTTTATCAGTGTACTTGTATGCTGTGTGTCTTCCTCATTACATGGGGTTCTCATTGAGGGAAGCTAAGCAGGAGAGTCATGTGGTCATTTCTGTACTCTAGAAAGAGTACTCTGATTGAAACAGAGGGAAAGAATCTTGTTTGGGTTATAATATCTATGGTGTATCAGACTATATATATATATCCTAGAGGCCTGTTGCATGAAGAGATTCATGCAATAGGCCTTCCTTCCCCTGGCTGCCCTCTTGCACCAGGGACCCAGGCCTTTGCTCTGCCACAGCAGAGAAGGCAAGCCTCGAGGCTTCTCCACTCGGGCTGCAGTGGAGAAGCCAAGCCACTTCAGTCGTCTTCAGTCTTCAGTCTTCACTCCTGCATATGCACATTAACCACCATCTTTGTTGGGTTAATTTGCATACTCATCCTGATTGGCTAGTGGGTGTAGCAGAGTGACTCCAATTTGCAAGTTTCTCTTTTATTAGTAGAGAGAGAGAGAGAAACATGCAAATTAGGCCAGGATGCCATAACAATCATGACTGGCTCAGGAGGAGGGGCTGGGCACAGGCCCGGAGCTGGAGAGAACAACACACAGGGCAGCCGCTCCCAGGCCCAGTGGCCGACAGCACATCAGCAGTCCCACCTCTGCACAGGAGCTGCGGAGAAAACACCTTTTCTGACCACTCACTGGCTAAGCTCCTTGTACGCCACTCACAGTGTTCTTGGTAACTTAATAAGAACCCAAGAAGGTGATGTAGAGTTTTTCCATCTCACTCCTGGAGGAAAAAACGAAGGTCCACTGCTGGAGGGCTAAGAACTGTCATATCCTGCTCTAGCCAGTTTGATTCAGTGGATAGACCCTCGGCCTGCTCACCGCAGGGTCCAGGTTTGCTTCTGACCAAGGGCATGTACCTAGGTTGCAGGCTCCTCTCTGGGGCCCAGGTCAGGGCTCATGCAGGAGGCAACCAATCAAAGTGTCCCTCTCACATTGATGTTTCTCTCTGTCTTTCCCTCTCTTCCACATTCTCTAAAAATCAATGGAAACACATCCTCAGGTGAGGCTAAAAAAAAGAAAGAGGTCATATCCTATGAAAGACAAATCTTGAAAATGCCTAAAGAAAGTTGTCATTTCTTCATGGTGAAGGGACTGGAGTCTGTGTTGATGAAAGCACCTTGGTGGCTGCAACGGCCAGCAGTGGCGGCAGCAGCGGGGTGATGGAGGTGGTGCCTTCCCCTGATCAGCCCGTTCGCCTCCCACAGAGGGAGGCCAGACTGTGGCTTAGGCCCAGAGTAGGGCTAAACTGTCAGTAGGACATTCCCTGAGGGCTCCCGGAATGTGAGAGGTGGCAGAGTGAGCTGAGGTATGCTCTCTACCATTGCAAGAATTTCATGCACCGGGCCTCTAGTATTAATATATAAGTTTCAGCACAGGCACATTCCAAAGTGAGAAGATAGACAAAGAAGCAAAACATGTTCAAAGTAAGTGGCTATGATCTGCTTTAGGTGACTCTTAAAATGCCACAACCACATCAAAGTATAAAAGAGTCTAGAGTTGGAAATTAGAAGAGAATTTTTAGAGAGAGGATTTATTTGAAGAGGCCTTGGCTCTGAGTCACAACTGCCTCATCTCTGTTCCAGAGTGTTAGGCTGGAGGGGGGGCCAGGGTCCAAGGTCCAAGGCTGTTACATGCCTCAGCCAGCTTCCCTAGAATTCCTAACAGGTCAGCTGCCAGACAGATGGTGACAAACCTGGAGGCTGTGAAGACCCCTGCTGGGGAACTCCCACAGCCTTCCTGGAAACCTGAAGACCCCAGGGCAGGAATGCCCACTACTCATGCTCCCCTGCCCTCACTGAACAGCTGTATAAAACACACCCCCTAGCCCCGCTCCACGGCCCTCCCCAGGGCCTCTGGACTTCACCGGCAGAGTGCAGAATAAATTCCCTTCCTTCAATCTTCCTGATTCTCTGACTCAGTTTCCTCCTGCACTGCAAACCTCACACAGGGTAGGGAGAGTCCTAACCTCAGACCTAGTCAGAGAACTTTAAGGTAGTTCAAGGAAGAATATTCTGGAGAGAGTAATGGGAGGAGCTGGCCCCTCAACTCACACTGAAGAGCTACTTCACTAGGACTACTCCACTAACTTAATATTTGTCCTCTGCAGTTTAGATCTTATGTGACTCCCACCTGAAGACTAGGGGACAGGAGATGGGCTGATAAGTTATTCTACACTGATGTGAAAGATATGGGCAGTGTTGAGATGGGGCAGCAGGCCTGGAGTCCTAGAACCAAGAATATGTGAGCGTGGGTCAAGGACCTGGGCAAGTCCATGCATGAGAGGCCAGAACAGAGCTGAGCCAGCAAAGGGCTGTCATAGGTCCCTCTAGCAGAAGGGCAGTGGTTCTCAACCTTCTGGCCCTTAAATACTGTTCCTCATGCTGTGACCCAACCATAAAATTATTTTCATTGCTTCTTCATAACTGTAATGTTGCTACTGTATGAGTCGTAATATAAATATCTAATATGCAGGATGGTCTTAGGCGAGCCCTGTGAAAGGGTCGTTTGACTGCCAAAGGTTGAGAACAGTTTGAGAACCATTGATCTAGGGGATTATTCACACCTTGGTGGAAGCTGAAGCTTCAAATGAATGCACAGGGTTTAAGGGAAGAGTGCACGATCAGCCTAAGCAGGACAGCATCTGTGCAGATGAGACCCTCACTGATTTGGATTTGGGGGTGGGGAGGAGGTTCTTCCTGAGCCCATGAAAGTGTCCATGATCGAATGAACCTGCTTCACGAATCTGCCAAGCCCAGAGAGAGGGCGATCCCTGAGCACTGGGAGAGTGTCAGGCGAGCGAGGACTTTCCTTGCTGCCTTTTTCTATCCATATCCCCTCATCCCCAATTTGGCAGGGATTCAGAACCCCAAAGTTAGCCAGATGAGGGGAGAGAAGTAGAAATCATGTGAGAAAAGACTGGAGAAGCCAACATTACTCTCCTTCCTTAATAGCAGGGAAGGGCTTATCCATGGGCATTTTCATGATTCCAACATAACAGTGTCTGGTGACTTAAATGTGACTCTTCAATGTGTCAAATATGACCATGGGATTTCCTGGAGGCTGCCAATTACTACAAAGGAAAGAGCTTCCCAGTGAATCAATTGACAAGGATGGTGATGGACAAATATAAAGGGATTTGGCATTTACATTACAATCAAATTGGCCTTTAAGCAGAAAGGACAGTCCACCTAAGGTAGTATTCTGCCCTATTCCATGCAAGACACAGGGCCTTGGCTTAGAGGAGTGTCAGGAACTCCAGCCACCCCCAAACTGTCTCACAAATCATGTTTAAGTGCACAGTTTTCCTGGGGCAAATTACCCCATGTACCCTGCAGCCTTGCAGCCTAGATGTTGTCTCCCATTCCCAGCCTCAAGACCTGAAATCATGTTTCTCAGAATTATTCCTGAAGGATCGGGACACTCACACTGCCCTATGTCCCAAGAGCAAGAAACAGGAGTTAAGCCTTCCACCCCTGGACTCTCAATCTCTCCGCATGCCGACACTTTCTGCCCTGCCTTCTGCCACATTTCCTATTTGCTTCTGCAATATAACTACTAGTACTCAAAGTTCCTTCAACAGAGGACAGTTTCAGTTCCCCTACACTTCACGTTCCTTCAGCCCTGGGCATTCACATTACAGCCCCCACACCTAGAAACCTCCCTGGTTCATTCCTGCCCTTTATCTGGAAGGCGGATGTGTGATTAACAGCATGACTCTGGAATTCAACATGTTGCTCAGAATCTGACTTTCTCAATCAAGTAACTTTTTGACCTTGGAGGGCATATTTAGTCATGCAAACTTCAATGTCTGCATCTATAAAATCAGGATAATAACACTATTTACCTCATAAAGTTGTAGGGAGGATTAAATGACATCATCAACCAAAAATATGTAGTCTATGACCCGGCACATATTAAGTACTAGTGAACATTTGTTTTAAAAATTGAGTAAGTGGGCAAATAAATGGGCTCTGACACATCAGTTTCCTCATATTAAAAAGCTTCTCCCTCTCCCCTCTCCCTGGCAGACTCCTACTGACCCTGCAAAACCTGGACCAAGAGGCTAGGCTCATTACAGAGAATAAGTAACCTCACTGTACTAATGTTTCAATCCCCAGATACACTGTTAGGTGAGAAGAGCAAGGTGCTGAAAAGTGCATGTGGCACCTTTTGTGAAAGAAAGTTATCATGCCATTGTTTGTGTAGAAAGGAAAATAGCACATAATAAATGTGTATTTCTGCTAACTAGAAACACTGAGAGAATAAGCCAGAACTACCAACGGTGATATCTAAGCTCACCTCCCACAAAAAAATAAAGCCCTCCTTGACCTTTGGCGGTGCATATAATTGATACAGATATCTATGCACTGAGATCAATTATTGTTTAAGATTCTAATTCTATATGACCCAAACCACTATTTGAATCACTTTAATTCATTCCAATAAACCTATGTTCCAGGCATGAGAAGAGAAAAATGATAAGGAAGAAAACTGTGCCTTGTCTGTGCACTTTATGTACATTAACTCAAGTGATCTCCACAGACCTGTGAGGATCTACTAAGCAAAGCAGGAAACGGGGGGTTCAAAGGCCAGACAGGTAGTAGAAGTGGAGCTGGAATTCCAACCTATCACTCCGTCTAAGCCTTGCACCCGTTCAGGTCTACAGTGTGGCTGGCCTCTGTATATTCACCCAGTGTGGTAACTGACATGGAATTGCTAAGTGTGACTTACTCCTACTTCAGCATTGAACTTGCTAATCAAGACACCCGTGAGTGGTGGCTGAGTACAGACTCTCACTGCACACCATCTGAGACTCTTTCCACTGGGCATGAATTATTTTTACGGTACTTCTTGCATGTAGCTCTTCAGCCAGTTATAAATTTATATCAACATGCTCTCCTCTGACTTTATTTTCACATGTTTCTACATATATAGCCTGATATTCTATTAAATTTCGAGCTTAGGACTGAAGGTTATAAAAATGCAATGAATTTCATTGAATATGGCATGAATTACTTCAATAAGACAGTGCTGATTTCTAATTATCACTGTTTTCAATACTTACAAGTCATGAAAACAAGCTGATGAGCTTAGTATAGTTTTATAGAAAGTATTTAGAAAAGTACTTTAATGTAAACAGCTTAGTTTTACTCTTTGAAGTCTACCTTTAAAAATTTAAAACTTGGACAATATTAGTATACATCTAATTTTTTTTTTCCAGAAGAAGGGGAGACATTTGTTTTCATTTTCCACAGTTTTTCCTGTTAGACATATTTTGTGAGCTAATATACAGAACTTGTATGTTTTAATTTTTTTAAAATGTTATAAAAATGCAGTTCTCTGAGTTTAAGATGATTTATCTGAGTTTAACATGATTTATCAGCAGTTTGCCAATTTAAGGCTTCAGTTCCAAAGTAATGGTCATGTTTGCTCATTCCTTTCCAATGTTAGAGAAGATGTAAATAGAACCAATCAGTAGTTCTGTCTTCTCTGTGACATTTGTTAAGGTTACACTGTCTGTGCCATACTTGGGTCTCCATTCATCTCCTTCCTCTGAATACTACTTCAAAGTCATTTTTGTGTTAATTAGTATTTTTCACAAACCTCTGCTCATTCTCATCTTAGCTTTGCTCACAGTTTTGAGTTACTTGTATTGTTCTTGTTGGTCAGTGAAACTATGTCCCTCCTCCCATATTACTGACGCACCCTTTTGAACTCAGGCATTAAGGATGGGTGAAGTCACCCAAGTAAAAATATTTCTGTAAGCTAGTGTTATTACAGTCTTAAATTTAAATGACACAGTCTGATTGGTAGAAGAATTTAGGGTTTGAAAATATTACCAACACATCATAATATTAGCACATCTTTCACTGCTTTCCTCCCTCCTAGTTTTCATTCTCTGTAATTCATGAATGATGACATTGAAAATTAATCTTCCAAACACAGCCTATCAACACAAACATTACAGTCAGGAGAGGGTATCTCTGTTTCTTTAACCTAGACACTCACTCATCAAATGCACTCGGACTGGGCATTTTTATAATTGCCAATTGGAAAGTTGGTATTATTTTTTTCTTTGCTTTGGAAATCAGACTTGGGGAGAGTCAAACTATAGAACAGAAGCAAATCACTTGCAGGGCTGGAGAGATTATTTGCTCCCCTGAGATAATTTTCATTCATCTGTCCTGCATTGTCCTGTGTTATATGGGACTCATTAATCTTTCTTCTCTTATGCAGGATCTATGTGGAAATTTCAAAATAAAAGAAGATCAGTAGAAATTCAGTAGTTTTACCCAAAAAGCCATTGCTTTTGCTCATTTAATCTTTCTTAAGTCACTCTGCTTTTTGAAAGTTTAAAAAAAAAATTGAAGAGGGCACATTTCCTAGATCAGATCTAAATGAAAAATTATTTTTTATTGTTATTAAAAGAGGGTTCTCTTTGCTCTACTTTATCCAAGCAACAACAAGTTCTTTCTCAGCTGAAACACCACCAACTCTGCTTTGACTTGTCTTACAACCAAGCAAGTATTTGCAAGAGGATTAAGAGCATTCAAGACATTACCACAGCCCTCCTGACATGGGCATTGACTTTGACACCCAGTTTCCTGGACTGTGCTATTACAAGTTATACTTTTTCCTAAACTCTTTCCCACATCTATGCACAGATGGAGAGTGAAGTAAGGTCTTATGTCATTTGCATTCCCTCCTCTCTATGAAGCCTCTCCTATCCTTTAATATCAGATTTAAACAGAAGACTCCCAAGAAGTAAAAACCTCATTAGCAAAAGAAATTATTTCTACAACAAACTCTATTCATTTCACGAGAGAAGAAATTGATAGCAGTTAATGTCTAACAGCGTAAACTGTTTTGGAACTGTGCTACATCAAGACCACTGTAGGAATGAATCATAAAATGAACTCTTCCTTTTTATATGTGTATATATCTTTACAATATGTTATCTTTTCCTGACTAAGCAGCTTGCTAAACATCAACAATGTGAAGGAATGAAAAGGAAATCTAATCAAGAGCAGCAAGTACTTTGTAGCAAGTTTGTATTACCAATGCCCAACAGCGGGCAGTGCCTGGCTAGCAATATGTTTATGAAATTAAATTCTTTTTAGATTGATTTTGCTTCTACAAACAATAAGTGAGGGGGCATTGATAAGGCTTTTTAAAACTAAGATATCAAGAAAATGAGATTACTTCTGTCACTTAAACTCAGAAATAAGCAAAACAGGTTAAAAGAAACATGAATTTCCCAATAACTCACCACCTTGCAAATATGGTTCTAGCTCTCTCATAAATTATATAAATTTGAAGAATTCACATAACTTATTTGAGACTTATTTTTCCCATCTAGAAAATTAATAGGTTCACCTAAAATATAAATGATTTCCCAATTCAAACACAGTATGCATCCTAAACAACTCCCACAAATGCTTTGACAAGCACTAACTTTTATGGGCAATCTATCCCTTTGAGGGGGATAGATGTAGGAAGCTAGGGATGTCAGTATGTCATGCATTTCAGATTACTGTACTTCCCACCTCATGGGTGCAGTCATCTGCTCTATTGTTCCAATTACATGCCTTCCCTGCCTTTGTTTGCATTTGGTTATTTTTGTAAGTCAACTAAAAAGCTGGAAATGGTAAAGGGACACATCCAAAGTCACACCAAGTACCCAGAGGTGAAGTCTAGGTTTTTGTTTTCTTTCCCAGCTTTCTCATTGTGTTAAATCTGGTCTTATTTCATGGTGTCATATTTATCACCATCACAAGACTTTTCAGTTCCTGCTGAGTACACAGCAAGTTACCAGACCTCATGGGAATTTATGTGGCTCGCGAAAGGCATGACTCCTACACATGCACTTTCACTCTAAAATAGTCCCATCTGCTTGACCTTTTGAGTGCAGTATATAAACATCTCTGTCCTTCAGTAAGCAAATATTACTATCATAGTCAATTTGAATGATATTTACAGTTGAAGAAACAGAGATTCAAAAGAAGTTAATTAATTAGTCCAAGACCATATGGCTAGATTTTAGTAGAACAGGAACTGGAATGCAGGGTCTTTTTTATTCTCGTTCAGTTTATTTTAATCTAAAGCATTTTACTTGTAAGCTGCAAAATGGTACAGATAAAAAAAAATCAAAATCCTAAATAACTCACAGTCCTTTCTCTTACACATTCAAACTTTTCAAGTCTCTGAGATCATAGCAGAGCCATTTTAGATCTGGTGCAGTATCACATGAAACAATGGACTTCAATCAATAACTGAGCATCTTCAGTAGCTGGGCAAAGAGCTGAAATCCATGAGAGCCACAAGAAAGAGCCCTGCTCTCCACGTGGAAAGGCAAGGCAAATGAAGTCTTTAAAAAGATGCCTTGTAGTATAAGGCAGTAAATGAATAGAGAGTGACAATCTTCCACGTTCACTTGTTCACATGTTTTGTATCTCCTAGTACTTCAGTTCTGGGTGAACTAAATTGTGCTGAATATCTATTAATAGTGTTAAAGAATCCCTAAAAAACTAAAGACATCACTACATACATTCTTGACACAGGAGCATTATATAAGGGTTCCACAGGCCTGTGCATGTACCTGTGTGTATTTGTTCCCTTTCCACTCACACTGCTGGTACATATGTATCTTATTAATCCTGCCATGGGCACTAACATAAATGCAGAATAGCCAGAGATCATAAAACATAATAGATGAGAACGTCCTGATTGGATACTTAGCCCACACTCTGCCCCACTGCCCCCACCTCCCATAATGAACAAATGAACTTCCTATGTACGAAATATATCATACAGATATATTTCCCTCACATCACTCACAGGGTGTTAAGCCTCTGTTTGCAAATTTCCTTTGGAAGGATGTTATTCTTACTTGAGCTACCTCATTCCACTTGAGAGACTAACTCTAATTATTAAACCATTTCCATTATGTAGCAGTATTCTAAACTTGAGAACTTAAGCTATGGTAACACTAGGACTCAGATGTCTAACCAAATGAAAGAGTGATTCAAGAAACATAAATTTGACCCAAAGGGGAAAACTGGTGTCAGACGATGAGGCCATTTTGAATAAACCACATTATTGGTCTTCCATATTTCTGCCCCCCATGTGGGCTCAGAAGACTCAATAGATTGAGTCTTTTGAAGCAGCAAGTGCACTAAAGAAAATAAAAAGTAAAACAAATCTCTGCATAAGACATTAGGTTCATAGGGTAACATTGTAATCCTGTGACCCATTAACAGCTTGCATTGAGGGTAAGATAGCCCATCAGGGTTGGGATTTTTTTCTTGAGAGAGAACAGAACCAAACTATAGCTGGAATGGAAAAGAAGGATATATGATCATCAAGCTGTTCCAGGTTTATGCTCAACCAGTGGCCTCAACAGTAGATCAATGGCCTTAGTGAATCAAACCTAGAGAGGAGATAATATGGTGGACAATAAATTATTAATCCCACCTCTTCCACACATGAAAATCTGTCCAGAAGATTCTCAGCTATTTGAGAATTTGATACCAGAAGTTCTGAAGAACAGGAGGGAACTGAAGTAGGAAAATATTTGACAATGCCACTGTGGTCCTATTTTTCAATGAGGCTGAATGATAACATCCACAATAACCACACAAATATGATCATTTGTAATAATTACACTAGGTCTTTTTATGTGTTCTCACCCTTAATGCTGATCCCAAAAAATGTGAAATGAATAATAGTATAGTTAGTTTACAGTTGAGATAAATACGTCTCAGAGTGCTTAAGCAGCTTGGTCCAAATCCATGGCTAGTAAGATATGAAACCAGGATTTAAAATATATATTTGATTCTTCACTACATCATGCTGTGTCCTGAAATAACATGGTAAAACCTAGGTTATATAAATATTATTCAAAAATTTTCCACCTTAACTTTCCATCCAGTGATCTGATTTGTCTTTGGAAAAAAATACTGTCTTTGTGGGCTACTGCTCCTACCATATGTGTGTAGCTCCTCAGAGACTAGAGAAAATATCTATCAAAAACTCCACTGAATCTTCCTTCTTCACCTTGATCTCAGGAATCCCACTGTCCAACCTCCTCATCAACCTGGTATTCCTCCCCTGGGAAGTCTAGTTTGCCAATGTCCAAGCACTCCAGATGTTCTGAATGCCAATAAAAAATGATTCTCACCAGTTTATAATGGTTATTATTATCCATAGATGAGTGAGGACATGTGGTATAAGCATATAATGGACACAAAACACTGGGGGGTAGGGGAGGTGGCGGAAGAACAGCAGGAAAAAGAGATATATGTACCAATCTTTGTAAAACTTTATGTAATAATAAAAAATAAAAAAAAGAAACAAAAAAAAAATGATTCTCACCACATTATGGCGCTCTTCTGAGTTCTCAGGACTCCTACATGATCAACAGCTCCCCATTTTCCAAAAGTTGGGCAAAAGACACAATTTCATCATCAGCCTCAAGAGCAACTGACGTGGTGGACAAGGCACCCCATAGTTTAGCAGGCCATGTGAATTAATTCCCGGGAGCCCAGCTTACTGTCTTCCTAATGTAACTGCTATAATAAAATATTAAACTGTATGAATAATTGATGATTACTTTATAGTAATTCAGGGTCTTGCTTCTCTGAATTCATTATTTACAATTTTCCACTAGAAATAATTTCTCTTTATTGATATTTCTCCCTAATTGCTCAAACCATATGACACATTTTTCCTAGGCAGCACTGAAATAATTTTTACGTTCCTCAGAGTTAGCATCTAAATTTCTGATAGATCATGTTATATTATTTTTGCATAATTAAAAATATCAACATCTATATTACTTGAGGATATTTATAGTAAACACAGTCAACTGAAGCTCTGCCCTATCCATCCTAATAACAAGCCCATGTTACAGATTCCACATAGCTCAGCTCCACTACCACTGACTAGGGCTCCAAGACGTGGTAGTCTGTTTATAGATTAAAGGGCATGTATAAGTGATACTTACTTACCTATATATAAGAAATACATAATTTTAAAAATTGACACCATTTATATTGAGGAGCAATATAAAGATTGGAAAGTATAATCTTTTTTAGTTTAAATTCTTTATTGTTTAAAGTATTACATAAGTCTCCTTTTCCCCCCATTGACCTCTCCCCCACTGCCCCCACCTCCCAGCACAGGGTCTCACTCCATCCCCTCTGTGTCCATTGATCGTGCTCATATGCATTCATACAAGTCTTTGGTTGATCTCTCCCCCTTACCCCCACCCTCCCCTACTTTCCCTCTGAGTTTTGATGGTCTGATCAATGCTTCTCTGTCTCTGTTTTTGTTCATCAGTTTATTTTGTTCATTATATTCCACAAATAAGTGAGATCATGTGATATTTATCTTTCTCTGACTGGCTTATTAAACCACAGTTTTCTAATCCACTCATCTGATGATGGGCACTTAGGCTGTTTCCAAATCTTAGCTTTTGTAAATTGTGCTGCTATGAACACAGGGGTGCATATATCCTTTCTGAATGGTATTTCTGTTTTCTTGGGATATTTCCCTAGAAGTGGGATCAGTGGGTCAAATGGAAGTTCCATTTTTAATTTTTTGAGGAAAATGCCACACTGTCTTCCACAGTCTGCATTCCCACCAGCAATGCACGAGGGCTTCCTTTTCTCCGCATCCTCTCCAGCACTTGTCATTTGTTGATCTGTTGATGATAGCCATTCTGACAGGCGTGAGATGCTACCTCATTGTTGTTTTGATTTGTATCTCTCGGATGATTAGTGACTTTGAGCATGCCTGCATATGTCTCTCAGCTTTTTGTATGTCCTCTTTCAAAGTGTCTATTTAGGTCCTTTGTCCATTCTTTTACTGGATTGTTTATCTTCCTTTTGTTAAGTTGTATGAGTTCCCTATAAATGTTGGAGATTAAACCCTTATCAGAGATAACATTGGCAAATATGTTCTCCCATGCAGTGGGATTTCTTGTTGTTTGCTGATGGTTACTTTTCCTGACAAAAGCTTTTTATTTTGATGAAGTCCCATTTGTTTATTTTCTTCTTAGTTTCCATTGCCCTAGGAGCTGTAAAGATACTGCTATGATAAATATCTGCTATTTTGCTACCTATGGCTTCTTCTAAGATTTTTATGGTTTCCCATCTTACATGTAAGTCCTTTATCCACTTTGAGTTTATTTTCATGTATGGTCTAAGTTGGTGATCTAGTCTCATTTATTTTGCATGTATCTCTCCAATTTTCCCAACACCATTTATTGAAGAGGCTGTCTTGACTCCATGGTATGCTCTTGCCTCCTTTGTCAAATATTAATTGAGCATAATGGCTTGGGTTGATTACTGGGTTCTCTGTTCTGTTCCATTGGTCTATATGTCTGTTCTTGTGCCAGTATCAAGCAGTTTTGAAAACAGTGCCTTCGTAGTATGGTTTGATATCTGGTATTGTGATCTCTCCAACTTTATTCTTCTTTCTCAAGATTTCTACAGCTATTCAGGGTCTTTTTTTATTCCAGATACATTTTTGGAGAGTTTGTTCTAGGTCTTTGAAGTATGCCATTGGTATTTAATGGGGATTGCATTGAATCTACAGATTGCTTTGAGTAGTATGGACATTTTAATTATGTTGATTCTACCAATCCATGAACATGGTATATTCTCCCATTTGTTTATGTCTTCCTCTATCTCTTTTTCAGCGACCTGTAATTTTCTGAATATAGGTCCTTTTACCTCCTTGGTTAAATTTATTCCTAGGTACCTTAATTTTTTCATTGCAATGGTAAATGGGATTATTATTGGTTTTTTTAGTTTTTCTTTCTGTGAGTTCATTATTGGTGTATTAAAAAAGCCATAGATTTCTGGGTGCTAACTTTGTATCCTGCTATATTGCCGAATTTATTTATTAATTCTACCAGTTTTTGGATGGAGCCTTTAGGGTTTTCTATGTACAATATCATGTCATCTGCAAATAATGACAATTTTACTTATTTTCCAATTTGGATGCCTTTTATTTCTTATTCTTATCTGATCACTATGGCTAGCACTTCCAGTACTTTTCACCAGGAAAAGTAGGTGAAAAGTAGGTATCCCTGTCTTGTTCCTGTTCTGAGGGGAAATGGTTTTAGTTTTGCCCATTGAATATGATGTTGGCTGTAGGTTTGTCATATAAAACTTTTATTATGTTGAGGTATGATCCCTCAATTTCCACTTTGCTGAGAGTTTTTATCAGGAAAGGGTGTTGGATTTTGTCAAATGTCTTTTCTGCATCTATTGATATGATTATGTGATTTTTGTCTCTCAATTTGTTTATGTGATGTGTCACGTTTATTGATTTGCAGATATTGTACCAACCTTGCATCCCTGGAATAAATCCTACTCAGTCATGGTGTATGATTTTTCTAATGTAATGCTGGATCCAATTGGAAAGTATAATCTTAATATCCCTGCCTGTGTGGTGAAGGAGAAAGGAAGTCAAATTGACATAACCTAGAAAACTTGCAAAGTCATCCATTTAATGAAAAGTGCAGAAATATATAAATCTTCTCATAGAGACGACAGAAATCCTATTCCTACCCATCCAGGAGTACATACAAGCCCCAGATTTGGGGCGGGGGAAAAGACCCTTACACTTACTAATCTGAGGAGAGTCCATTTCTACCAGTCATAAGTCATCTGAGCTGGCCTTATTAACTCATGTGGTAGATAGCTCAATAACTAATAAAGACTAACAGCCACACAATCCCACCAAAAAGAAATGTGTATTGCCCTAACTGGTTTTACTCAGTGTATAGAGTGTCAGCCTGTGGATTAAAGGGTTCTGGGCTCGATTCTGGTCAAGGGTATGTACCTTGGTTGCAGGGCACATCCCCAGTAGGGTGTGTGCAGGAGGCAGCTAATCGATGTTTCTCTCTCATCAATGTTTCTAACTCTCTATTCCTCTCCCTTGCTCTCTGTAAAAAATCAATAAAATATATTTGTTAAAAAAAAGAAATGTGTATTCTTAAGGAAGACATCACATTTTTTACCCTTGTTCAGCTATAAGACAACTGGGAGATTAGTCATGAAAAAAAATGTTTAATGTGATGTCTTATTTTTCTAGTCTCTTTTGATTTCCATTGAAAGAAGCAACCCCTAAGTCATTAGTCACAAGCTACCCTTTATTTAACAAGCTCACTGAATCATCTGACTTCCATTGCTGTCGTTTTCCTTTTTAAGTATGCATTGTTAATTAGATTTTTACGCTATAATTACTCATACAATCTTTAAGGGGAAATACTTGTCCCCATGAACCTTTGTATGGTAATACCTCTCCACTGTTTTTTATATCATGTTGTGTATGCTATGGAATATTAATCGTAGCATTCATCACACTGAAATAATTGAACTGTTTGCCTGCCTCCCCTCTGCAGGCTATACATCCACTGAGGGCAGCAATCATGTTCTATTCGGTATTATATCCCCAGAGCATACTACTTTTCTGTCTTTCCAGAGAACCTAAAATAGTGCCTTCAATAATTACTCATTCACTTATTAATTCAACCGTCTATGTACTCACCACATGCCAGCAGTTGGGAATATAGCCCCTGCCCTCAGAAAGCTCACTATAAGTAATCTCCTCTCAAACAGACAGAAGGGGTCCTACCCCATCTGGAGAAGGGGAGGGGGAAACTGATGAAAGTTGAGAAAATCTATGTAAAGGTGGTGATACTAGACTCTTCTCTAAGACAAATAAGTAGGAATTTCCCAGTAGGAAATAGGTGAGCAATTGATATCCAGGGGGGGTTAATGGGTACTAGGCACTCAATAAGTAATTATATTCTTGTTCTGGAAAAACTAGTACTGACTTGAAATTAGTGACCTCTCCACCCTAAGATTCTATAGGTATCTGACTTTTTTAAGCCATGAGAGACCTATTTACTAGATTAATGCTTCAGGCTTTCTTTTCACCCAGGACAACAGAAAAACAGAACTGGTTTTTAAGAAAAGGGAGAAAAAAGAAATCTGAGGCTTGGTGTTCTCATGTCTATTCTAAAACTAATTTACACTTATTTTGGCATATTTGGAAAATGAAGAAAAATGAAAGGAAGAAAATAATCACTCATCCCACCAATGAGTGTCAACCATCCTATATAATAAAAGGCTAATATGCAAATCAACCAAATGGCAGAATGACCAGTTGCTATGATGTGCACTTACCACCAGGGGGCATATCTTCAACATAGGAGCTTCCCCCTAATGGTCAGTGGCTCCCACAGGGGGAGCGCTGCTTAGTCAGAAGCTGAGCTCATGGCTGGTGAGCGCAGCGGTGGTAGTGGGAGACTCTCCTGCCTCTGTGGCAGTGCTAAGGATGTCTGATTGATAGCTTAGACCCACTTTCTATAGGCTCCTGGACTGCAAGATGGCACAGGCTGGGCTGGGGGAACCCCCCCGCCCCCGCAAGTGCATGATTTTGTGCAACGGGCCTATAGTTGTTAATGAAATGGTGCAGTTCTTGCCAGTCATTTTTTTTTTTTTTGCAAAACATTTGGTTTATTGTTTTGTTTGACATAGTTGTAATCATATGAATATTTCATATTTAAAAACTAAAACCCATAGTTCTACATGGCAAATGGTACCATGTGCTGAATTAAATAAATGGTAGCATGTTATTAAGGCTTTAGAAGTTGTTTCTTTCATTGAAAACCACAAATAAGCTTTTATATTAATACTAGAGGCCCAGTACATGAAAATTCATGCACTGGAGCTGGGGGTCCCTCAGCTCAGAATGCCCCCTCTCACAGTCCGGGAGCCCTCAGGGGCGGGAGGTGACCTGGCCATCAGGGGAAGGTGACGCCCCCATCAAACCTTTGCTGCTGCCACTGCCAGCAGTGCAAGCCTCGGCTGGCCCTAGTTACCTGAGCCTCAGGCGGCCCTGGGCTGCTGGGCAGCTGCCATCTGAGGCTAACCTGAACCTCGATCTGGTCCTGGGAGGCTGGGAAGCCAACATCCGAGGCTTGCCTGCATCTTAGGCTGGCTCTGGATGGCTGGGAAACTGAGGGGACTGGGGAACTCCCCAGCCTTGCCACGTACCTGTCGCTCCAGCAGGGCTAAGGGGACTGGGCATAGCCATCTTGTGGCTGTGGGCACCACCATGTTTGAGGGCATGATAGTCAATTAGCATATTCCCTCCTTATTGGCCATGGTTGCTACTATCTTTGCAGCCTGCTGTTCAGTCATTTGGTTGTCCCTAACTAACCCCCCTGCTGGCCTTGTCGCCCCACGCAGCCTGCTGTTCGGTCGTTACTATGAGGGTGTCCTGACCAATATGCATATTACCCTTTTATTAGTATACATATCATTGGTAAATATGTTCTGCCATTCAGTGGGCTGTCTTTTCATTTTATTGATGGTTTCCTTTGATGTGCAAAAACTTTAGTTTGATGTAGTCCCATTTGTTTATGTTTTCTTTTGTTCTCTTCACCCAAGGCAATATATCAGGAAAACATATTGCTACAAGAAATGCCCAATCACACATTTACAGTAAGAATATTTCTCAGAGCTCACACCATGTTTTGAAAGCACTTGCAGCCAGGTATCCCAGTACTGGGCTCATGTGTACTCAAACCTGTTTCCTAGACTTCCACTTCCATAAGCGTCATCTCTGTATATTTTTTAACAGGTGTTTTTCCTGCTAGACACCATGTTCCATAAAACCCAGAACTTGGCAATCTTGTTCCCTGTTGTGTCCCTACTGCACATTGCACAACCTGGGATACAGCAGACTTCCTCTATTCATCAAACTTGGTGTCGATGTGAAAAAAATTCAGGAATAGGAGCATCTCCAGAGAGGCTAATGCCCTGAGTTCCTCCTCCCTCACAGACATATCCTACAATCAAGTGTTCACTGCTCAGAGTACTTTTGTCCTTCCTAGAAGAGGTGTTTGAGCACATTGAATGTCCACCTCTTTTTATCTGTAAGCTTAGCTTGACCTTCCTAATCATTAGGCAAAAAGCAATCATCTCCATGCCGCTGCTCAAGGTGTGAGATAATCAGCAAATGGAAATTCCTTCTGCCAGTGTGTGCTATGAATAGTACACACAAGCAGTTCTCAACCTGTAGGTCACAACCCCTTTGGGGGTGGAACGACCCTTTCACAGGGGTCACCTAAATACATCCTGCATATCAGATATTTACATTACAATTCATAACAGCAGCAACATTACAGTTATGAAGTAGCAACGAAAATAATTTTATGATTGGGGGTCACCACAACATGAGGAACTGTATTAAAGAGTCACTGCATTTGGAAGGTTGAGGACCACTAGTACAGACTTTCATTTGACTTCCTGAGTTTTATCTAGTTGTGCTACATCTTAGTTTACAGCCTAACTTCTTAAAAATTCATATATAATGTAAGATTTTTATCTCAAAGTTATATAAGATATACCACTTGGAGAAAATTAGTTGTGGGAAAGAATCTATTTGCAGTTTCAGTAAACAATGTCTCACTCTGTAATTTTCTAGTGGGCTGCTCACAAAATGATTTCTTGGGAAACTTTTTTCTATCAAACTGTTCATATGTCTTAATAATTCAACTAACATTTACTCAGCTTTTGTGCATGACTCTCACTGTGCTAGTTCCTCTCACATGCTGTTCAATTACTACAAAACCATATTAGGTAAATGTTATTTTTCCCATTTATTTTAGATGTGGTTAAGTGACTTACCCAACCTCATCCAGTCAGATAGCATTCAAGACAGAGAACATAATCCCAGCTCTCCCAATCCTTAGTCCATTTAGGAGTTCAATGCGTTTGTTTACATTAATAAAGGCAATGGTTTCAGGTTTCCTCGTCCAGCTGCTGAAATACCAAGCTCCCCACTCTGAAATAAAAGTGATGCCCCAGAAAGACCACCATGCTCCAAGTATGATCTGGCCAGATATAGCAGCACGCCCTTCCCCCTCTTCTTTCCCCTCGCAGCTCTCAAATATGCCATCTAAATTCAAATGACGCGTCTAGCAGCCACACTGCACTTCTCACTCACACCGAGCATCTAATGAGCACACTGCTGCGAAGCAGGTATGAACCACAGTTCCCAATTAATATTTATTCACTCTACCCATGAATGGAGAGATCTGAAAACACATATCATTTTAAGGGGAAATTTAGACACAGAGCTATCTTTTCCTTTTAGAAAATTGTATGAAAGGCATTCTCTCTGAGGTCGAAAACACTTAAAAAGAAAGGGCGAGAAAGACAGAGTAGAATTGAATAACACCTGAAGCTTGTAGAAGCTTCAAGTCCTGGCTCCACTGACAGATGAAACAATGAACAGCTTGTTTGTGCGCCACTTGGCAAAAACACACAGCTGGGGAAGGCATGACTCAGAGAACAAGGAACAGGACATGCAACAGTCATTTAGACAGATCCACCTCAGGCAAGAAGATGAGCATCCAAGTCGCTATGATTTTGTCAATAATGTGGAATGAAGAGGTCTATTAGGACTAGACCACCATATAAAAGAAGATATGCACAAATTCAGTGACAAAATCAGTCACCCCCTCCTTTACCAGAGTCTCTAAGTCCCTGAGTAAGCTGTAGTAGAAGGGGAAACCCCAGTGGTGTGCCTGTGGCTCTGTCTGTCACATGATCTTAAAATATCTCCATTGAAAAAAATGAACGAGATACTAAAGTAATGTGAACATGAAAATATTTGTGAGATTATGTCATAAAAAAAATGAAAATGCTAACAGGATTCTTTATGAAGAATTTTTGTTTTGATCAAAATTATTATAGTGCCTTTTCCCCTAAAGTCTATAGCTGCATTCAAGGTTACAGTGCTGCCCCAGTTCTGCTAAAAACTATGTAAAAAAAAACAACTATGTAAAAAAAAAATAGGCTTGGGGAGACAAAACGGTGGCCGAATAGGCAGAAGTGTCCCAAGCCTTAACCCGGAGCAGACAGAAGGAGCAACTGAATCTGCCCCAATTTGGTGAAGTAGACAGAGCTGGTGAGACAATTCCCAACTGGGAAGGGCAGAGGACACCAGGAGAATGGTAAAATCGGGGATCTGGACTGAAAGAGTTGTGAGACATCCAAGCCCAGAGGGTCAGAAAGAAGCTACATGGCACCGAGGCCCTGTCCCTTGGGGACAGGCATAACAGGGAAAAGAAGTCCATAGGGTTACTGGCAGCAAGAGATTCTAGACCTAAGCCCACAGCCATGAGAGGTTGAGGCTGTAGGGGGCAGCCTAAACAATTGCCCAAGCTGTGCAGTGCTGGCAGGGAGAGGAGAGGAACTCGCACTGGTGCAGCTCCTTCTCCAACTTTTGGTCTTTGCTTTTATCCGCAAACCCAGTTCATTGGACCTTTCAAAACAAACACTCATCCGTGCCTGAGGTGCAGGTGGAGGTGCAGACTTGTAGAGTCTGGGAGAGGCTGGGGAGAAGAGCAGGTCTGGGAGAGGTGGCCAGGAGTCTGACACTGGGACATACTGGACACTCCAGACCTAAGCAGCCATTTTCTCCTGAACAGATAGTCTATCCCTGCAGTCTCCAGGCAACCAATACAGCCACACCCAGACTACACCCTGAGTGGTACAAAGGGTACAAAAAAATAAAAATAAAAAATCTGAATAGTCCCTGAGGCCCCAGGGACAGGGCTGAAGAGGGGCGGTTCAGTCTCAGAAAGCAATATGGTAACCGCCCCAACAGCAGCCCTGTTAGAAACAGCTGCTTGAGAGATTAAGATTGAAAGTGAGCTGACAGGCTAGGTGGGCATATTGGTCCTGCCTGCTGGCAGTCAAGAGATAGACACAAACAGAGGACAGTGGACCGCTTGGAACTTCAACATGGTGTTGACTACCTAATAGGAAACTGAGAAATGGCAGACAGTACAGAAGAGTGGGATCTTAAACCAGCCCCATGGGGCATTAAAATTCAGCAGAGCCCTAACCGGTTTGGCTCAGTGGATAGAGCGTTGGCCTGTGGACTGAAGGGTCCCAGGTTCGATCCTAGTCAAGGGCATGTACCTTGGTTGCAGACACATCCCCAGTAGGAGGTGTGCAGGAGGCAGCTGATCGATGTTTCTCTCTCGTCGATGTTTCTAACTCTCTATCCCTCTCCCTTCCTCTCTGTAAAAAATCAATAAAATATATATTTTTTAAATCAACAGAAACGAACCACACTTCGCTTTTTAATTTTATTTTTTTATTATTTTATCTCTTTTTTTTCTGTATTTTCTTTGTTTTTTCCCTTTCATTTGTTTATTTTTTATCTCTTCACATCATTCTTTATCATTCTATTTTTATTTTTTATTATTTTATCCTTTTTAAAATTTTTTTAATGTTCTTTTTTCTTTGTCTTTCTTTTTTTTTTCTTTTCCACTCATCCACTTTCTACCTCCTCTATACTAAACCAAGGTCCTCCCCATATTCATACAATTCTTTAATCTTACTTTCTGGAATAAAAAAAAAAAAAGACCCCAAATAGCCAGAGCAATCCTGAGAAAGAAGAACAAACTAGGAGGATCTCAATACCAACTATCAAGCTATAGTACAAAGCCACTGTTCTCAAAACTGCCTGGTATGGCATAAGAACAGACATATAGACCAATGGAACAGAACAGAGAACCCAGAAATAGACCCAAATCACTATACTTAATATTTGACAAAGGAGGCAAGAGCACACAATGGAGTCAAGACAGTCTCTTCAATAAATGGTGCTGGGAAAATTGGACAGATGCATGCAAAAAAAATGAAACTAGACCACCAACTTACACCATACACAAAAATAAACTCAAAATGGATAAAGGACTTAAACGTAAGACAGGAAACCACAAAAATCCTACAAGACTTTATAGGCAGCAAAATATCAGACATATGCCAAAGCAATGTCTTCACTGATACAACTCCTAGGACAATGGAAACTAAAAAGAAAATAAACAAATGGGACTACATCAAAATAAAAAGCTTCTGTGCAGCAAAAGAAACCATTCAACAAAACAACAAGAAAGCCAATTGCCTGGGAGAACATATTTGCCGATGTTATCTTCGATATGAGTTTAATCTCCAACATTTACAGGGAACTCAAACAACTTCACAAAAGGAAGATAAACAACCCAATCAAAAAATAGGCAAAGAACCTAAATAGAGCCTTTTCCAAAGAAGACATACAGAAGGCCGAGAGACATATGAAAACATGCTCAAAATCACTAATCACCTGAGAGATGCAAATCAAAATGACAATGTGGAAATATCTCACACCTGCCAGAATGGCCATCATCAGCAAATCAACAAACGACAAGTGCTACTGAGGATGCAGAGAAAACGGAACCCTTCTGCACTGCTGTTAGGAATGCAGATTGGTGCAGCCACTATGGAGAACAGTATGGAGTTTCCTCAAAAACTAAAAATGGAACTCCCATTTGACCCTGCGATCCCACTTCTAGGAATATATCCCAGGAACTACAAACACCCATCACAAAGGATATATGCATCCCTATGTTCATAGTGGCATAATTTACCATAGCTAAGATTTGGAAACAGCCTAAGTGCTCATCAATTGATCAGTGGATTAAAAAACTGTGGTACATGTATACAATAGAATACTATGCTGCTGTAAAAAAGAAGGAATTCTTACTATTTGCAACAGCATGGATGGAACTGGAGAGCATTATGCTAAGTGAAACAAGCCAGCCAGAGAAAGATAAATAGCACATGATCTCACTCATTTATGGAATATAACGAACAACATAAACTGATGAACAAAAACAAATCCAGAGACAGAGAAGCATCGATCAGACTGTTAAACCTCAGAGGGAAGGTAGGGGAGAGTGAGAGTAAGGGGGATAGATCAACCAAAGGACTTGTATGCATGCATAGAAGCCTAACCAATGGACACAGACAACAGGGGAGTAAGGGCATGAGTTGAAGGGGGGGAGGGTGAGAGGGGACAATGGGGCAATAAGGACACATATGTAATACCTTACTCAATAAAGAAAAAACAAACAAAACAAAAAAACACTAAAAATGGAACTCCCATTTGACCCAGTGATCCCACTTCTAGGAATATATCCCAAGAAACTAGCAATATCAATCAGAAAGGATATATGCATCCCTATGTTCATAGCAGCACAATTTACCATAGCGAAGATTAATAAACAGCCTAAGTGCTCATCAGCAGATGAGTGGATTAAAAAACTGTGGTACATCTACACAATGGAATACTATGCTGCTGTAAAAAGGAAGGAACTCCTACCATTTGCAACAGCATGGATGAAACTAGACAGCATTATGCTAAAGTGAAATAAGCCAGTCAGAAAGAAAAATATCACATGATCTCACTCATTTGTGGAATATAATGAACAACATAAACTGATGAACAAATACAGATCCAGAGAGAAAAGCATTGATCAGACCATCAAAACTCAGAGGAAAGACAGGGGAGGGTGGGGGAAAGGGGGAGAGATCAACCAAAGGACTTGTATGCATATATTTAAGCATAACCAATGGACACAGACACTAGGGGGATGAAGGCACAAGAGGAGGGATGGGGGGCAATGAGGAGATCAGGATACATATATAATACCTTAATCAATAAAGAAATAATAAAAATAATTTTAAAAATTTTTTTAAAAACAACAGACTTGGGAAGGAAAGATTGAGACTTTTGTTTTTACTCCATTAACTTAAATTTTTTCTTTTACTTTTTTAATTTTGATAAAATATACAAAACAAAAATTTTACATCTTAATCATTTTTAAGTATACAGGTGAGTAGTGTTAAGCACATTCACATTGTTTTGCAACCAATCACCACAACACTTTGCGTCTTGGAAAACTAAAACTCTATATACTTTAAATAGTAACTATTCCATCAACTCTTGTATGGCTAGAATATTTAACAATTAGAATATATTTTTTATCATAAAAAATACCAGAGGGAAATTTGTTTTCACGGGGTGAAAGAAGATGGCATTTAATTCATATTTGCATGGAAAATTTAATACTGAAATAAAGACCTTAAAAAGATTGGTTAAAAATATTGGAAGACAAAAATAAATAAATTTTTAAAAAGTTGGTTTCATAAATATATTTACTAAGGTGAAGTTATCTGGATGACTAAAAATATTTGAGCTACAGATTTATAGGCAGAACAAATAATAAGCAGTTGTTCCATTCTTCAAAATGCAATGCCAAATTCATCTCCCTATTACTCACTAGGAATTTCCATTGACTATAATTACTCACAGACAGATACTTGAATAAAAGCCTATTACTAGTAGTAACTTGAGCTCAAGAGCCAAATGCGGCAGAACCTCGGTCAAAATCTCCTGGAGGCCATGTACACATGGCCTCTGAAAGGACATCTGCATATCAGAGGACACAGTTAACTTATCCTTCCAAGAAACTTGGCTTAGGAGCCAAAGGACCAGCAATGGGACTGGATTCAAATACCTGTCAATGGGTCTTCCCTTAACATCCCATTTGCCTGGAATTTCCCCACACACTAAACATTCATTTTTTTTATTGCATCATGTCTGTCAAATTCTCTATTCACAGTGACATCACTTTGTTAGTGTTGGGGAATGTCTAAATATATCCCTAGAATTCAACCATTTTCTTACCTATTGACATGTCATTTTGTTACTTAAATCCATGGATAGGTCCATGTTATTGATGAAAATTCATTCTTCACTGCCTCCTTAACTGTCACTTGAAAATAGCAGTTGGATCATAAAACTGTATTTCCTCTGTGAGCGAGAGAAGGGGGAATGAGTAGGGCGGACAATTAGAATTCATTAACGGCTGCGTAAGCTTCTACACCTGAGATCATCATACACAACATTCCAATCTAATTAACAGTGTCTCTTTGCCAAATCTGAAAGATAAAATTTTTCTTAAACTCTGAACACCTCACACTCGGTTAATCCCAGAAACTCTTGATTTAATTTGCAAGCAACAAAAATAAAATGAAAGTAACACCTCATATTTGTAGGGCTTTAGGGTTTTCACATTGCTTTCATGAACATTATTTCTTTTTGATCTTCAGAACAACTCAGGGCGGTGGATATTATTTCCATTTTATAGATGAAGCAATGAAGATGCAGGCTATTTAAGTAAATGATCCTCAAATTACATAGCAGCCTGTGTGAAGAGACAGGACTTCAGTCCAGGTCTTCTAGGAACAATTCTATCTTTTATCATCCTAATAGCCTTTCTTCTAGGCCCACACATTAAAAGTTCAATTTTTTTCCCAAAATCTAAAACTGTTTTTAATCAGTAAGGAAAAATATACAGACATTATCCCCCTCGGGCTAAACCACCCCATTCATATGCAAACATTAAATTTATAAAATCAGTGCTGTATATTAAAGAAATCTATTCTCCAATTAATACTTCCTTTTTTGCTTTCACTAATGTAGGCTGGCCACATAGCTGATTTATGCAGATGTTGTGATTTTATAATCTCATACATTTGCAATCAGTTTAAAATGTCAGAGTTATGATATTTTAGTTTTACACTTCATGTATTTCTCCCCGTGTGTTATGGTTTCTGCCAAGCACCAAATTTAGTAGCTTCTCAGAGCTTTTTCTAGACTGCCCCAAACAAGAAGCACTAGAAATTGCTGAAGACAAGTTGGCCTTGTGAGATTTCCAAACTAGTTTCTAAACCGAAGAAATGGAGTGAGATAAATTTAGAACACTTGGGAGCTTTGAAAGTCTATTTGGATAAACTTCAGTTACAGCCAATATAAAAGCATGTCCTAGAAACAGGAAGGGTGATCAAAGTCTCACCTCCAGATAATACTAATCCCTCATAAAATGCACAAGGGTAAACTCTGCTTTGTCGAGAAATAACACATTCTTTATTCAGAAATCAAAACACATTTAGGTAGGTTAGGAAGAGGAATTTTTGCTTCATTTTGTTGTCATTGTTATAGTTTTAGTTATTTGGGTTTAAAACAAAAAAAATTGTATATTATCCTAGGGTTTTACCTACACCCACAGGCACGTCAATTTTTAAAAATTATTTTTATGATAGTAAGTGACTGCTCTGGGTACTGCACTGAATCATTTATGATAGTGAATTCATTACACGGTGATCAATAAAGCACTGCATCAGGGGCCCATCAATCAAAGGTGGGAAACCTTTTCATTTAAGTAAGCTGTTTATAGAATACCAGAAATGCCATGGGTTTTTCTGGAAAGCAAAATGTCAATATGCTGAAAGATCATGACTTTTGACCCAGTAATGAATTCTAGAAATATCTTGTCATACATTAGCCATAAATACAGGACATAACATAGACTCCAAAGATGTTCATTACTGGCATCTAATCTATCTAATCTAATAAAAGAATTATATGCAAATTGACCCTCACTCCATTATACCTAAGCCATGCCCACCAACCAAGCCAGGCCCACCAGCCAAGCGGCTGTATGCAAATTAACCCAGCCAAGATGGCAGCTGGCAGCCACGGAGCTAGAGCAAACAGGAGGCTTCTGTTGCAACAGAGATGGAAGAAACAGTCTGCCTAGGCCGGATGGGCCTCTGCTCAAGGCAACAAAGTTTCAATCATAGAAGATAAATAAACCCCAGAAACTGATTCCAGCCAGCCTCGCTGAGAGGCTGGGTCGATGGGAGCTGTAGGCAGCCTGAATACGGCCCTCAGCCCCTCACCCAGGCTGGCCAGCCACCCCAGTAGAGACCTGAACCCTGAAGGGACTGTGGGCAGCCTAAAAACAGCCCTCAGCCCCTCACATAAGCTGGCCACACCCCCAAGGGGTGAGGGTCCCCACTGGGGGGCTTGGCCAGCTTGCAAACAGCCATCAGCCCCTCACCCAGGCTGGCCAGGCACGCCAGCAAGTGGACATCCCCGAGGGGTCCCAGAATACAAGAGGGCACAGGCCAGGCTGAAGGACCCCCCCCCCCCCAGAGTGCACAAATTTTTGTACACCGGGACCCTAGTTATTTATAATAGTGACAAGTTACAAACAGCCAAGTCATCCAATAACAGAATTACTTATGTAAATTATGGCATATTCAAAACATTAAAATATTTTCATGTAGCAATTAAATATTATGAAGGACATACTTTGGAGTCAGAAAGACTAGAGTTTGAATCCTGATTGTAACTTTAAGGATATAAAATTAATCTCAGCTTTCTAACTTATAATGATATGCATATTCATTTAGAAATAAGCTAATAACTAGTGCAAAGTCTGACACATGGCAAGTACTCAGCAAAGTGTATTTACTATCTATCTAATCTAATAAAAGAGTAATATGCAAATTGACCCTCACTCTGTTACACCTAAGCTACGCCTACCAGCCAAGCCACGCCCACCATCCAATCAGAGTTGCTATATGAAAACTAACCCAGCCAAGATGGTGGCCAGTAGCCACAGAGCTGGAACAAGCAGGCTTGCCCCAGCGATGCAGGAAGCTAAGGTTCCTGTCTGCCTAGGCTGGCTGTGGCCTCCGCAGGAGGCAACAAAGTTTCAATTATAGAAGATAAATAAACCCCAGAGACCTGCTTCCAGCCTTAGACTCAAGGAAGCGCTGGGAGCTTGGGTTGTCAAGGGCAACCCAACCTGGGCTTCATTTAAAGCAACAAAGCTTCAACTTTAGAAGTTAGATAAATTCCAGCCCACCTCGCTGCAAAGAGCCATCAGTCACTCACCTTGGTTGGCCAGGTACCCTAGCAGGGACCCCTTCCCTGAAGGTGCTGTGGCCAGCCTGCAAACAGCCATCAGCCCCTCACTCAGGCTGGCCAGGTACCCAAGCAGGGTACCTGAAGGGGCTGTGGCCAGCCTGAAGGGGCTGCAGGCAGCCTAAAAACGGCCCTCAGCCCCTCACCCAGGCTGGCCAGCCACCCCAGTAGGGACCCGAACCCTGAAGGGACTGTGGGCAGCCTGCAAACAGCCATCAGCCCCTCACCCAGGCTGGCCAGGTGTGCCAGCAGGTGGACTTCCCCCAAGGGGTCCCAGACTGTGAGAGGGCACAGGCTGGGCTGAGAGACCCCCAGAGTACACAAATTTTAGTGCATGGAGCCCCTAGTAGAATATAAAGGGGGAAAGAAAAGAATGCAAAGCCATTTATATATTATAATCTACTTATGTAAAAAACACATATGGATATAGGAAACAAACTGAAAGGATATATTAAAATATCAAAAGGAAATAGAGATTATTTCTCCAGAAAGAACACTTAAGTGTGTATGTGTGTTTGTGTGCATGATATATATATATAT
>PVJC01003699.1:55991-68578 GCA_004026665.1 Murina feae | reverse complement strand
CTCACTAAAGGACCTCCCTATTCCCTGAACAGTGTCCTTTTATAATATGATCACTGAAGGCAGAAGAGCTTCTATTATAGAGACATGATCTCTATAATAGAGGAAGTGGACTGGGAAGCAGACAGACGCGGCCACATGTGTGGTTTACAAACCCGTCTTTAACCCCACATTTCCCTAAAACCAACATGCAGAATAAATGCTGGCACAAACACAGATATCCAGTTACTTATACCAAGAAATTGCCATTCAAACCCACTCAGACACAGTGACCTAGGTTCACATGAGGACTCCCAAATACAGCCCCCCCCCCACCCCCATATCGACAGGCAGGCCCTCACATGCCTCCTGTCTCGCTGAAACACACTCAAGCAAGCACTCGCAGACAACACATACCCACCCTCTTACAGTCAGACACATGACGACAAGAGGAAAAACGTCAAACCACAGATGCATTCTTTCACTTACTTGGTTTGGGGTGGGGTGACAATAGTTTGGGGGCAGGCCTGCTAGAAACCCAAATTCAGGAAACAGACGCCCAACTCAGCCACTGAGGCTTATACAGATGCTGAAGGTGACCTAGCTGCCTTTCAAATGGTTAATTTCGGGGGATACTAGTGTGAGGTGAAGTCTGGGAAAACAGACGCAGCCCTGCCTGTGGTAGAACTGCCTGCTCAGCTGCCGGGGCACTGTCACGCCTGCAGGCCCTAGATGTCACCGGGGGCCTCAGCAGTCCTGGGGGAGGAGGGAGCAGTCAGGGAAGAGGCTGCAGAGCCTGGGTTGAGGTGCCCATGGAAGCACAATCCAGGAGGAAAAACACCTCAAACTCTGTAGCCACCCAGACCCAGAGTCAACTCCCTGCTCCCTCATTCCCTCTCTGGCTGACCCCGGGTCTGTCTCTTGGCCTCCCTGAGCCGGACTCTGCACCTCATGCTTTGTGAAGAGGTCCAAGGGGCCAGGCTGTTCTCGATTGCTGCATCTCTAGTACTTAGCACAATCCTGCACCTATTAGGAGCTCAGTAAACATCTGTGGAATAAAGGAAAGAGCGGACATTAAAGCAACGATGAGATGCCACTTTGTGTACCTGTTGAATGGACAAAAGTGGAAGAGGCTTGATAATAACGAGTACTAGTGCAGGCATAGGGAAGCGGACGCGGCCAAATGCCTGTGGAGAGGGAACGGGCACAGGCATGCTGGTGGGCAACTGACAGTGTCTACTGGTATTTAAAGTGTACAAAGTGCTTCTCACACGTGTGCCCACGCCTGGTATAGGGAGGTGCAGGGCCACATTGTTTGTAAGAGCAAAAAACTAAAAACAATTTATGTGCCCACCCACAGGGGATGGCTGCATGGACACTAAGGATGCCTTTTTAAAAATATAATGCAGTTGTTGTTTTTTTGAAAGAATGAAGTTGATCTATATGTAGCCTATCCAGGTTGCCAGGATATGTTATTGGGTAAAAAGAGCAGATGGAGAAAGATATAACATTTACAGAGGGGAAAATTATATACAAAGCAACACTGTATTCTTATGGGGGGGGGGGGGGAATGCAGGTATGTGGATGCATAGAAAAAGATCTGGAAGGACACAGACCACGCTGGTGTCTGGGGCTCCATCTGGGGAAGGGACATGCTTTTGTTATTTTACACAAGGAAATAAAAAAGTAAACTGAGGGGGAGGGGGAGCCGAGCATCAATGAAGCATCTGGTAGGTGTTCAGCGGAGCTTTGTTGACAGGGAAAGGAGATAATACAAGAATGCTGAGTGAATTCTGACTGTCAAGTGCTATCTTCTCTCAAGCCAATGGCATCAGTCACTTTCTGGGCTTGAAGGTCTTGGCAAGGTGACTCAGGAGGCTCTCCCCAGAGGGACGCATGCCCCAGGGCCCGCCCAGTGCCTTTCTCTGCCTAGAAGCCAGCATGGTGGCCCTGAGTAACTCTCCTGCTTACCTTCCGTCATCTCCTGCCACTAGCCACTCACGTCCTCCATTTTCTGTCTCCAGGCCTGTGCCTGAGTCCCGCTCTGCCAGGAGTGCTGTCCCTCCTCTTCCCTGGGCTGAGTCCCGCCTGTTCTTTAAAATCCAGGTCAGGGATCACCTCTCTCCAGATCCTGCTCAGGGCCCTCCTCTTGCACCAGCAGACGCTGGGCTTCGCCACGTCATGGGCCGTTGTCCAGTCTGCTGCTGGTCACTGTGCCCTGAAACGAGACGGCTCCTCAAACTGAGAGAACCAGGCTGAATGCAACCTCTCGCATCAGCACCCGGCACTCCCAACAGCTTTCTCACAGTGAGGGGCCCCTGAGCTGAGGAGTGTTCCTGCCCCGCCACCCCCACTCTCAACACCCCCGGCCTGCTGTGTCGCTTCTTGCGTCTCCTCTCAGAGCTTGTGCAAATTCTTTTTCGCCTTTATGTCAACTGCCAAAGGTACCTGCTAACTGCTTCTCGCTGTCAGCTGCTGACACCTAATTTGCCACCTCTGGGATGGGGCAGGGTGGGAACCAGAGCAGCTTATTAGAATAGGATGTAAAAACAGAATACGTAGGCTCAAGCGAGGTCCTGTGCCTGCCAGCTTGGGCTCTGTGACAGTTCTTTGAGCCACTGGCTTTAGTCAATGTGCCTGAAGGCACAGGCTGATGAGGTGGGGATGGGGAGCAGGGGCTGGAACCAGGTGTCTGGACTCCACAACCAGTGCTCTCAGGAATTCTCTTCCCGGCCCCTCCTATTTTGGAGTTATCAACACAGGAATAGTGGCTACTTTCTGAAAACTGGTTAGTACCAGCCACTTCACAGGATCACCGACCCATCTCTCATTTCTTCACCTGTCACATAGGAATGAATAGGCCCGCTGCACGGTTCTCATCAAGTCTCCCCAGGATTGCCAAGGAGCCAGTCTTGTCATCACGCTGGAGTCCAGCCACCAGCTCATGTCATCACTCCCTGGCCCTTCGGCTTCCCTCTGTCCGAGAGGAGAACCTTCCCCGTGGACTCACGTGTCCCCAGCTGCACAGCCCTCTCCCCCCTACCCCCTGTAACAGGTGATCTTCCTGCTGCTGGGAGGGGCCAGGATTCTCACCAAATGAAACACATCCACCAAGTTCCATCAGCTCCCTGAGTCGTGCTTCTCTCCTCTGGTAAATGGTGCCACATAATTTCCAGAACCATGAGGAAAAGGAAATAAGACAACGTACCAAAAAGTTGTCACCAGCAAAAGGTGATTCCCTTCCCACGGCCTCCTGGGGGAATATCGACTGACCCCAGAACTCAGGCCTTGGACTCCCAGAGCAGTGCTCTCACCTACCAAGCAGGAGTGCCCCAGCTCTCCCTTAGGGGGTTTTACACCCATTTCAGGGGCTAGTGTGGTGACATTCCAGGCCGGGGGAGGGGTGGTCAGGGACAGTCAGGAGGTATGTCCCAACATCCATATTGAAGGTCATGTGGCTAAATCCCTCCCTCGCTGTCTAAAAGGTCAGCAGCCAGAGGGCTCTTTCTCTCTCTCTACACTCAACCCTGCAGTGTCTCCTGGGCTTTTAGGGTTGTTTCCTGCAGTCAGGATGAAATCCAAACCCCTCTCACCTCTCAGCAAGACCCTGCCCCATCGGCTGGCCAGGCCCTAGGCCTCACCCTTGCACTCACCCCCTCACCCTTGCACTCACCCCCTCACCCTTGCACTCACCCCTTGCTTTCACACACGTCTCCCCTGTGACCCTTCAGCACGCCCCTCCCTCCACCTCAGAGCTTCGGCACTGGCTCCTCTTTCTCCTTGGACTCCCCAGTACCCACTTTTAGAAAGACCTCAACTCCCATGTCACCTCCTCCAACAGGCTTCCCTCCCTGCTTTAGCTCACTCCTCCTCCACCCCATACACACCCTGTGGCTCCCCTTCTCCCTGCTTATTTCCCCCAGAGCACTTATGATCTGAAAAAATCCTGTGAATTCACGTCTCCCCTACTTCTGTTAAAAGACCTGAGTTCCCCGTGCCTGGCAGACAGCAGGCACCAATAAACACCAAAGAAGTGAAATAGATACCTCATTGCCCTTATCTTGAAGATAAGGAAACTGAGGTACAGAGAAACTAAAGCCTCCCCCAGGCCACATGCTCACTAAGTGACAGATTTGTTGTTGTTAATCCTTACCCAAGGATTTTTTATTAGAGTGAAAGGGAGGGGGAGAGACAGAGAGAGAGAAACATCACATGGATATGAGAGAGAAACATCCATGGGTTGCCTCCTCTATATGCCCCAACCAGGGCTAGGGATCCCGCCTGCAACCAAGGTACGTGCTCTTGGAAGGGAAATGAACCTGAGACCCCTCAGTCTGCAGACTAACGCTCTATCCACTGAACCAAACCGGCGAGGGCGAAGTGACAGATTTAAACCCAGGCCAGCTGATAGCAGAATCCATGCTCTAAACCCCTCAGTTCAGGGCTCCTCAGAGGCACGGACTCCCATGGGAGCCTTGTCTGCCCCACGGATCAGTAGAGGAAGGAGGGCTGGGGAGCACTGGGGCAGAGAGCAGTTTCAGGATGACACCTCCTAACCAGGGGCTGCTTTTCCCAGCAGGACTTTGCCAAAGCTGGAAAGAAAAACTGCAAAACTGAGCTCCTAGGGCCGGGTCCCTTACTTCTGGGTTTCCGGGGCCTGCCAAGTCGGGGAGGAGAACCACCCCACATGTCTGGCTGTTTCCCAGCAAGCTGTGCACACAGGGCTGACTCTGTTATAAGAAGTCACTTTGCTTCAGGCTTTATGTGCATTGATGCTCTCTATGAGGTATAAAGTTCCAGAGCCCACTTTGCAGATGGTTCCAATGAGGTCTAAAGAGGGGAGTCGCCTGCCCAAGGTCACACATCTAGGGAGCAGTAGGCCTGGAGTCCAAGGGCAGCCCAGGCTTGCTGTAGATTCTGAGTCCTCAAGGCTCCCAGGTTGCCCAGCTTTCTGTGAGCCTAGCACCAGGCCTCCAGAAAGAATGACCCAGGAGGCAGGTGTCTGTCAATCATCGTATTTCTTTTTCCTTTTTGGCATCTAGATTTGGTTTCGTTTTGAACTCAGGACTTTAGAAAATGAAAACAAAGCGATAGTAACCGTCAACGCTGGCATTGAAGAGAACCCATGTGCGTTTAGCAACTGGGGCCTGACTCACTATGCTTTCACAACCAGGGTCAGGAAAGGTTCTAGGAAGGGCTACTCCCATTGTGCAGGCCAGGAAACTGAGACTCAAAAGGGCCCAGAGCCACAAAGGGCAAGACAGAGGCTTGGATGCCAAGAGCTTACAAATGAGAGGAAAGCTGGCAGACCTGTACCCACTCCTCCCTAGGCAGGCTCAGGATCCAAATGAATCTCTGATTTCTTTGGCATCTACTGTTTTCTCCAGAAGACAGAGTGGTCCAATACCCTGTATATGAATCTTGGCTCTGCCCCATCTAAGCTGTATGCCCCTGGACAAGTGATTCCCCCTCTTAGCCTTAGTTTTTCTATCTGTAAAATGGGCAGGTTGGATTGTTGTACACCAATCCAATAGTCTAAGGGCTATAAGGCATTTACACACGGTCAGCTCAGGCCAATACATCACAGGTACAAGTAAATGAAATGAGGGAAGGGGCGCCCCAGGAATGGGTTGGAGAATATCAGCAAGAAGGGGAGGGGGGAATAAGAGAAGGAGGAGCCAGCGCCAGGGAAAAGAGGTGGCTCTCCTGAGGGAGACTGTCAATGAGAGTTGGGGGCATACGGGCTGTCAGCTGTTTACACATCTCCCTCTGCCCAAGGAGACATGTTGGCAGGAGCCAGACCGGCCTGGCTGGTTCCTTTAGGCCTGGACCGCCTGACCTCAGCTCAAATGAGAAGAGAAGGAGGCGCGACCCCTGCCCATGGCCAGCAGCCAGAGGCCTGTTTGCCCTGGTGAAACTCTCCTCCTCCTCCTCCTCTTCCTCCTCCTCCTCCTTCTCCTCCTCTACCCTGTGCTCCTTAGCTGAGGGCTTCTAAGATGGGCACGAGGAAGGAAGCCATGTGTCTGGGGGCTTCAGCATGCCGCCACACCCACAGGCACCCCTGGGTGAACAACAGCAGCAGCAAACACCTACCGAATGCTTATTATATGCCAGGGACTATTCTAAGCACTTGACACACCCGTGACCGCTCATTTAATCCCCCACTGCTATGAGGGAGGTACCAGTAACCACCTGTTTCATAGGTGAAGAAACCAAGGCAGAGGGGTTAATTACATGCTTACAGGCACAAGGCTACAAGGTCGAAGAGGTGAAACTGGAACCCAGGCAGTCTGGGTCCACAGTCCAGCTCTGGAATGGCCACACCATCCCACCACCGGCCCGTGCATGGCTCTGCATCTTGTCACCCCCTACACACGAGTGCATACATGTGCATGCACATGCCCCAGGACCATACCAACAACCAGCACCAGCTGTTGTCACACACTACTCAGGGGGCTGTGGTGGTCCTAAGCAAGACTGGTCCTGGGGCTACCTTCTGTGCTCAGGCGGAAACACAGGGGGGCCTGGGTTCTGCCTGGGGGCAAAAGGCAGGCAGGAAAACCCAGCACCAGGGCTTCCAGGAGAGGAGCTGGCAAGTCGGCCACTTGAGAGCTGCCTGTAGAGGGCAGTGTATGCCAGCGTGAGGCTAGCCACCATGCCCTCAGCCTGTCCTGTCTTCTGTGTAATCCCCTCCAGACACTGAGACTACCCACCCACCAGACCCAACCCTTATTTACTCTCTCTTGCCTTCAAAAATACAAGCTCCAGTCAGGCACCTACTCCATGCTTTTCTACCAGACAGGATCACTGGATCACACGTAAACGAACATATTATAGCCTCAGCCACCATGCCCCCGGCATCCCAAGCCTAAGGTGTGAGTGCTGGGGGAGGCAGGCGCTTGACTGAGCAGTGGGAAGAAGTTGGGGGGGGGGGGGGGGGGGAGAAAGGCTGCCAGGAGAAAGCAGCAGGTTTTAAGAATCATCATTTCGTTGGCCTCCAAAGTGCTTTTGGAGGTGCCCCGCTGCTCTCTCTCCCCAAAACAAAAGTGAGGAGGGCATGCCTCCTCCGGGAGCTTTCCATCTGACAGTCACTGCAAATCAGAGCCCCGCCCCAGCCTCAGTTTCTCCAGCGTAGGAGGACGAGTCGAGGCCTCGGGGGACCTTGCCGGCCCCGCCCGGTTTCCGAGGAACTCGACCGGCATCGGAGATGCCCCTCCTGCGCTGCCAAAGGGTTCCTCCGAAGCCTGTGGTCGGGCCGCCACTTCCTGGGAAGCGCCAGCCAAGACCAGCTGCAGGCGGGGGGGTGCGGGGGAGGCTGCCCGAGGCTCCCGCACTCCAGGGGAAGCGCCCGGCTGGAGTAGTCCCGAGAGGTGCGAGGCGGAACCTCCAGGTGGGGTGGGGAGGCCAGGCTCGAGCAGAGAAGACAGAGACCTGCCGCGAAGGGTAGTGAGACACCTGACGAGGAGAGGGCGCGTCGGGGCTAGTCCAGAATATCCTAAAGGTCTAGGCTGCAGACATCTGCGGCTGAAGGCAGGGGCGCAACATAGGGGCACTAGTTCCGAAGGGGGCATCCGAGAAGTGGCCGGGGGGGTTCAGGGACGAGGCCGGGGACCTTGATGGGAGGTTCCTAGGACAGGTGCGAGGCTAAGTCAGGGCAGGGGTCCTTGCAGGGGAGAGGCTCCCGTGTGCAAAAGGTCGAGTTGGGGAGGCTTCCATCCAAGAAAAGGAAACCGAAAGTGGCGGGGAAGAGCGGCAGGGGCTTGGAGTCTGTGGGGGCGGAGCTTCCTACGGCGGCCCCGCCCCGCCCACTCCGGTTAAAAGGCTGGTGCAGGGGCGGGCGCGGAGCAGAGCGAGCTGCGGCCGTGGCAGCTGCACGGCTCCCGGCCCCGGAGCATGCGCGAGAGCCGCCCCGGAGCCCCCCGGAGCCCCCCGCCGCCCCTCCTGCGGCGCCCCGCGCCCAGCCGCCAGGTGAGCCGGGCACTGGGCAAGGAGCGGGAGGGAGAGGGAGTAAATGGGAAGGAAAAGACGGCCTGGGGTCCGGCTGGTCTCGAGGACTGCGTTGTGGGGTTGCGGCCGCCACAGCCCCTGGCTCCCGCCGGCCCCGCCCTGGCAGCCCCCCGCGCGCGTGGGGTGCCCGTAGCGCCGCTTTTCTCCTGCCCTTTGCCCAAATCGCTCGGACCAGGCGCCAATCCCTGGGCTGGCCAGCAGGCGGCAGGCCGTGGATGGAACAAGCTTCTTCTCCCTGGCACCTCTCTCCACGCCCCCCTCCGTTTCCCCAAACTCTGAAAGCCTGCTGGAGGCTGGACCCTGCTCCCAGCGAGCCCCCAGCGCCTGAAGTGCTCCGCGCACCTGGAAGTCCATTTTCAAGATGAGCCCACTGAGGCTCAAAGGGGCCGAGCGGTCCAGGTCCCGTACCCTCGGCCCTATAGGGGCAGCGGCTCAGCCTTAAGCCGCCCTCCCCCCACCCCGTTGCCTCGCGGGGCCCCTACCTGTCCAACCCCATCCAGACTCCGCTCACTGCCTGTGTCTCCCCCCATCAGCGCACCCCCGGACGCTATGGCCCACCCCTCCGGCTGGCCCCTCGTGTAGGATGGTAGCACACAACCAGGTGGCAGCCGACAATGCAATCTCCACTGCAGCAGAGCCCCGACGGCGGCCCGAGCCTTCCTCCTCCTCCTCCTCCGCGCCCGCGGCCCTGGTGCGCCCGCGGCCCTGCCCGGCGGTCCCGGCTCCAGCCCCGGGCGACACACACTTCCGCACGTTCCGCTCGCACGCCGAGTACCGGCGCATCACCCACACCAGCGCGCTCCTGGACGCCTGCGGCTTCTACTGGGGACCCCTGAGCGTGCACGGGGCGCACGAGCGGCTCCGCGCCGAGCCGGTGGGCACCTTCTTGGTGCGTGACAGCCGCCAGCGGAACTGCTTCTTCGCCCTCAGCGTGAAGATGTCCTCGGGCCCCACGAGCATCCGCGTGCACTTTCAGGCGGGCCGCTTCCACCTGGACGGCAGCCGCGAGAGCTTCGACTGCCTCTTCGAGCTGCTCGAGCACTACGTGGCGGCGCCGCGCCGCATGCTGGGGGCCCCGCTGCGCCAGCGCCGCGTGCGGCCGCTGCAGGAGCTGTGCCGCCAGCGCATCGTGGCCACCGTGGGCCGCGAGAACCTGGGGCGCATCCCCCTCAACCCTGTCCTCCGAGACTACTTGAGCTCTTTCCCCTTCCAGATCTGACCGGCCGGGCAGGAAGCATTAACTGGGGCGCCCTATTATTTTTTATTATTAATTATTATCTCCCTGGACCCACGTGGGTTCCCTTCCCCGCCTGGGTTGGAGGGAGCCTGTGTGTGTGTGTGGGAGGGGGCGAGGTCCCTCCCCCTCGTGGCTGGAGACGAGGCCACAGACCCCCTCCCCAACTCTTGGGGGCGTGCCCCCCTCCTGGTGCTCCCTCTGGGTCCCCCTGGTTGTAATAGCAGCTTAATTTAACTGTATCTGGGGCCAGGACCTGAACTTGTACCTCCTACCTCTTCATGTTTACATATACCCAGTATCTTTGCACAAACCAGGGGTTGGGGGAGGTCTCTGGCTTTATTTTTTCTGCTATGCAGAATCCTATTTTATATTTTTTACAACCAGTTTAGGTAATAAACTTTATTATGAAAGTTTTTTTTTTAAAAGAAAAATGGTTTCTAGAGCGTTTGCTTTGGTCAAAGGTTTCCCTCAGTTCCGAATGGGTCTAGGGCGAAAGGGATCCTAAGACTGACCTGTTTGGCTGGAGGTGGTGTGTGGTCCATATTCTGTGGCTTGCTCAGTTCCCCCCACAGCTCTTGGGGGTAGAGGAACCACTGGTCTAGTTCTGGTATTGTGTGTCTGGTTAAAACGGCAGCTCCTGTTTGAGCACTTCATGTGTACCAGGTCCTATGCGGAGCTTTACCTGCTTCCATTGACTTAATCCTATCGAGACAAACCTATGAAGCAGGACTCTGCCCATTTTACAGAAGACAAAACCAGTGTAGGGGATCTATTTGCCTTTGGTCATTCCTGTGTCAAAGAAGACACTTGGGTGTTTATTGGCTGTCCACAGAGACTCTGTGTGAAATGGATGATAGGGAAAATTTCATTGTGACCACAATAACTTCTAGGAAGGGATGGGGGAGTGGGGACTTGATGATCTTTGGAAGGGGGAGTGGTACCTTCTGGAATGTAGCATCAAAGGGAAACCTTTTAGATGGGACAGAAGATAACAGGGTTGGGCCTGACTTCCTTCTTCCCGCCCTGTTTCGTTCGTCTGGTGTACTTTTTGGTGAACGCAAAACTTGGAGTCAGACGAGGCTTTGTGGTCTGTGGTGGCTGGAGGGCCCTGCTGGCGGCAATTCCCTTTGCCTCCTGGGGCCTCAGAGATGAGCTTGTTAGAGGAGGTGGAACGCTCAGCAGCAGGTGTCTAGGCATCACCGAGAAAGCGATGCTTTCAGGAGCCAGGGGAGGGAAGAGCCGCTCCAGGATGTTTGAAAGTCCCCATGATACGGGCTTTACGTCTCTGACCGGCCTGACAGATAAGCCATGCTAGCAGCTCGGGGCTGTGCTGCTGCACCCAGTGAACTGAATCATGTTCAGGTACAGGGTTAAGCAGACGTTGCGCTTCATTTTTAGACGTTAGAATGGGCCTCTGCAGCCTTGGACGTGCTTATCGTGGAGCGTCCTAGTGTTTAATAATACCTTTCCGACTCAAAAGTGCAGCATAAAATTAACTTGAAATTTGGAGCCGCCCAGGCTTGTCTCGGGATTGAACAGGCTCCAAACCTCAAGGTTAAGAATGGCCTGGAGAGATTGAGAGCTTTGGCACTGTCATCCTTTAATAAGATGGAATGGGAGGGAAGAGGGTGCTGTGAGGTCTCTGGCTCCAAGGAATTGCTGCTTTTCTTCTTTTATCTACCTCCTTGCCCTTTGTTCTCTACTGTGTGGATCAAGTCCTGTCTTTGTTCTGAATTCCCGTCTCATACCCAGTTTGGGCAGTGTCTGAAAAAAACACAGAAATCCAAGAAGGCAGTGCTGGGGCATACCGCAAACACTTAGTACTTGGTGTGTGTAGGGCCCTGTGCTACCCAGTTTAATCCTCACCACTGGCCTGTGAGCTAGAAACATCTCCCCCCTTTTTATAGGTGGGGCAACAGGCTCAGAGAGGCACAGGACACCCAGCAAGTGGTGGAGCCAGATGTGCAAACTTAGACTGTATTGCCTCGGAGGTGGGTACCACTAGGTAACACAGCCTCCCACGAGGGTCTAACGGTCGCAGTAATAATAACAGCAGCAGCTGCTAACATTTACATACAGCGTAACTGTGCAGGCACCATTCCAAGCCCCTAGTTACCTATATTAAGACATTCAACCTTCACCCTAGCCTTACAGTGTACTATTAGCAGCTCCATTTTACGGTCAACGGAACAGATACCGATCTAAAGAGGGATGAATTAGAAGGTAGTTGACAATATGTTCAGGGGTTTTTCCTACTTTAAAAAAAAGTTTAAAAGCCCGGTCTTCATTACACAAACCCATCCTCCCTATAAAACTAGGAGCAAAACAGCTAAGAATACACCCCCCCCGCCACCCCCCGACCACACTCCCCAGCGCTGGTCCCTTCTCTTTGTAAGTCATTTTTTAAAAATCTACGTTAGCATATGTACAGTGGCATAAAATGACCTGAAAGTTCCCAGGGGCTGTACTCCAGGCCCCGTGTGGCTGAGATCCTGTGCAGACACCAGTGCAGAGGGAGAGGGCTGGGGGGTGGCACGGTGTGCGCCATGTGCCAGTGCAGATTCTCTCAAACCTCAGCTTTATGATTCAGCAATGCTCATGTCGATTTACAAGAATGAAAAGTGAGAGGAGGTTTGGTGTGTGTGTGTGTGTGTGTGCGCGCCTGTGTGCGCATGGGCTGGGGAGGGGGGAGCGTTGGGGGCTCAGGTGCCGCTGAGGTACCCTCCCCAGTGAGAGTGGGTGAGCTGGGCAGCACGGGGCATACAGAATGGCAAAGGGGCAGGTTTTTACCATAATGGTGACCGCATGCAGGTGCAGGAACAGGCTTCAAGCCACATCAAAGCCAGGGACTCTAGATCCCCATTTCAGAGATGAGAAAATGGAGGTACGGAGAAGTACTATCACTTGCTCAAGGTCACACAAATCAAACATGACAGCCAAGACCTGCACCAGGGCCGTCCCTCTCTGTAAAGAGTGGGGCAGGGAAGGGAGGAATCCTGGGGAAATGCATGCTCCCAGGCCTCGCCTCGGCCTGCTTGGTCCTCCCAAGCTTATAAGTCGATCTGTTATTGTCCCAGAGCCAGGAAGTGGAGCACCAAGCCTCTTCCTGAGGTGATGCACGTATAGCACTCAGCACGCAAGCTGGCAGTCTACCTCCGAATGGTACGGAGCTCAATACCTGATAGCTGGGCCCATACAGCCCACACGCACTGGGCACCGGCTGTGTTCCAGGCGTCACTCTAAGCCCAAAGGACACCTGAAGGGACAAAAGCCAGGGAGTCCTGTCCCTGTTACGGAGTTCACATTCACGCCTTCACACAGTAAACCGCGTCACTAAACACGGAACTAAAGAAACAAGAGCATTCCA
>PVJC01003699.1:0-55891 GCA_004026665.1 Murina feae | reverse complement strand
TGAGTGGCCGGCGATGAGTTGGATTGGGTGGGTGGTGGGCAGTGGGCAGGGGCCAGAGTCCTGTAGACCATGGTAAAAGGTATGGATTTGAGGTGTGGTAGGAAGCCTGGGGGCGACCTGATTTAATCTGTGTTGTTGTGACTTACATCCTGTGACTTCTAGCTAGAGATGGACTAAAGCAGGGAGGACTCGTGAGAGGGCGGCAGGCTTCTTGCCTTATGTGTGTACTTGTGGGCGTGGGTGATGGGTATTCATTCTTGGCCAGACCCTCAGCTCCAGCCAATCCGGCCAACAGCAAGCAAGGGCCAGCCACAGGAATGCCGAGACCGGGCTGAATGCTGGGGCTGAGTGTGGGCTAGGCCTGGAGTGGCCAGCGCTGGGGCAGGCATCCATCAGAAACCACAAGTATGACCAGACCCCTAGCCTGGGTCTGCGCAGGCATGGCCCCCAGGCTCCAATGAGGGGCTTCTTGGAGCAGTGTCCACCCCTGCAGGGCAGAGCTGGCCTCAACTTTGGGGAAGGAAGCAAAAGACCTGCGAGGAGGTGGATGGGCTGCTGGCACAGGGTGGGTGTGGCCAGTGCTGCCTACAGCTTGCTTTGCACCCCCTTCCCCTGGCCTCCCCCATCACCATCCAGACTCCCTAGGGCTAGAGTTTCAGATAATAACAGGCTTAGCCTGATTGGGGGGGGGGGGGAGGGAATGGGGGTGTCTCAAGGCAAATTCACACAGAGACAATGGTGCTGAAGGAGCTCAAGGAGGGCGCCCCAACTCTACCACCTGATCCTGGTCCTGGCCCTGGGACCTGCCAGACAACCCTGAGGGACACTGGGGTTCCCCTCTCCACAATGACTGGCCTCAGTATGAACCCGACCATCCTGTACACACATACCCAGGGTGGGGGTCCGGCAGTGCCCCCCCATGGTCTCCCAGCCGCGCTCAGGAGAAGGCCCGCCTCCCACGAGGCCCGAGAGGCCTGCAGGCGGCCCTCCCCCACGCTGCGGGCCTCCCCCTCCCCATGTTCCCTCCTGCCCCTGGGCCTTTGCACATGCTGTTCCCTCACCTCGTGCACCGCGGTGTTTCCCAGCGTCGTGGTGTTTCCCAGCCGGTTTCGAGGTGAAGGGCTTACACAAATAAAAGGCGCCTTCACCGAAGTCCGAGGCCCCGCACCACTCCCGAGCTCCGGCTCCGCGGAGCCATGACGACGTCAACGCGCCACTGATGACGTCACCGCGCCACCAGCACGCAGCCCCCCACCCCGCCCCCGCCCCCCCTACCTCGCCTCTGAGCCTCTGTGGGCTTCTGGCCCCTGTCGCCTCCGCGTGGTCCTAACGCCGACCTATGCATACTGACCACTGGGCATCGGTGGGCTTTTCGGACTCCAAGAGCATATCCTAAGGACATGCAGGTCAAGGCCATATATGGGGCCGCCTCCATCTCCTCCAGTCTACAGAGACCACAAAACGCTTCCACTTCATCCCAGTCCACAACCTCAGGTCTCGAATCCTCTTTGTTGTTTTGTTGTTTTCAAACCCTCTTTTTCTCACTTGGACATGGGATTAATAACTGTACCCATCCCATGGGTAAAATTAAATAAAAAGGTTCCTGTAGAGTGCTTAACATATGATAGGCATCCCATCATTGGGACCGGCCCTCTGTTTCTTGACTATTGCATTGCTGCTGTTTTAAAACAATGCCATTTATTGAGCACCTAACGGGTGCTAATGCTTCCTCCAGGCTGCATCGTGAGCAGGCAGGCTCAGAAAGGTGAAGGAATTGCCCCCATGCATGTGTAGACAGCAGAGCCAGAGACTGACACCAGGTGCTTGATGCCCAAAGCTCAGGGTTTTATCCACTACAAAGGTCAAGGGTTCATGAATTTATGCTTTATTTCTAACACCCAGGACCATCCTGGAGGATGTTCAGAACCAGCCAGGGCTCCGAGCATCTCACTTACCTGCCCCCTTTTTAAAAATATATATGTTTATTGATTTCTGAGCGGGAGAGAGAGATAGAAACATTAATGATAGGAGAGAACCATCGATTGGCTGCCTCCTGCACACCCCACACGGGATCAAGCCCGAAACCCAGGCATGTCCTGACCAGGAGTTGAACTGTGACCTCCTGGTTCATAGGTCCATGCTCAACCACTGAGCTACACCAGCCAGGCTCATCCCCTAACTTTATAACGTGGGCTGGGAAGCCAGGAGAGGCAGTGAGCTGATAACTGCAAGACCAATTCCGATGTTAGCCTAGGAGAGTGGTCAGGGCTGCTTGGTCGGAAGGGGTCCTGAGGAGTAGCCCTGGGACAGCCTTGAGGGGGGGGAGGCCATGGATGCAAATGAGGATGGGCAAGGATGGGGAAGGTATGAGCCAGAGAGCTGGAGCCTGTGCAAGGGCAGGGCTGGGAGGGTGACACTGAGGGCTGGCCTCACCTGGGGACCTGCAGGGGCCTGTGTGGTGACACACGTACTCCCACACCTGGGTGCAGCTGGGAGGGGCAGCCAGAGAGAGGCCTGATGAAGGAGAGGAGGGGGCATGGCCTGGCTGAGCCTTGGAGGGCCCCTCCTCACCAACATTTCCCTCTGGGAGGCAGCACAGAGGAGCAGAAAGAGCTGGGACCCAGGACCTGGGTTTTAAGTCCAACTGTATGACTGTAATGGCCTCACCTATAAAATAAGAATTAGACTCAAATGGACCCACTGCTCTGTTTCAAAAGGGTCATAAAGATCAAATGATTTAAGATGAGTGGAAACAAAATGAAACATCACCCAAACATGGAATTATAATAATTCTTATTTTTCAGCACACAGGTTGCCCAGAGGTACTTTAATCAGCATAGCCCATGACGTCAGACAGACCTGGTCCTCATGCCAGCTCATCATTTGCTAAGAACTGCCATGGCTGCCAGCTCGTACATGTCCGATGCTCACTAGGCATTAGGCATCATTCTATGTAATTCATGCACAACAGCTCATTTTATCCCCACAAGAACCATATGAGGCAGGTACTAATATTATCCTCATTTTTCAGATGAGGAAACTGAGGCACGGAGAGGCTGACGTTCCCAGGGTCACTCACAGAGAGAGGTGGCAGAACCCAGGGGGGATTCTCACACAGGAGCCCAGTTTTACAGCCACCCCCTAATTTTAAGCTCTAAGCTGAGTCAGTCAAACCGTCAGACACTACAGCTTCTTTTATTATTTTTTGCCAGATCTATTCAAGTTCCAGCTGTTCTGCTACCCAATTATTATTTTCTTCAAATCAAGTTATTTGTAATTTTTCTTTAAAGGGAAACATCATTACCCTACTCAGGAAGCCAGAATCACCTGCCACAAAGAGATAATAAGCCTTACAAAATGCAATGACATCCCAACAATGTTAGTGAATTCTAGCTAGATATTGGTGTCTTGCTCAGCTTTGAAGTAAGGTCTGTTCTGTGTTTAGTGGAAAGGAGGGAGGAGGGAGGGTAATAGGGAGGGGGGAGAGAGAGAGAAAGAGAGGTGTCAGGTGTCAGGCGCTAAAAGACACAAGAGACTTTCTCCTTGGCTGAAGCGTAAAGACGACAAAAGAATTAAAATAACAAATGGCTGTTTCACACCAGGGGCAGGGCTCAATGTTTTATAAAACTATCCCTGTGTCCCACCTAAAACCATCATCAGAAACCCTCTAGCACCCATCCCGGCCTGGGAGGCGCTGCCCAGCTTGGCTGCTAGCTGTGTGCTGTGGGCAACCAACCGTCCCTGACTCTGAGCCTCAGTTTCCTCACCTGTGAAATGGTATAAGCATCTAAATCTCACAGGGTAGAGAGGATCCAAAGGAAGAAATGACAAACTGTTCAGCGTGGAGTTCATGCTGTGTCAGAGGCACGATGTTGGCCCGGCAGGCTGGGTGCTGTGGCAGCGGCCCTGTCCTCATTCCCAGCTTGAGAGGTTGAAAATGAAACCCTGATATGCCCGGGCTTCCTCAGTGCCATTGACCTCATCTTTCACCAGTTCCCCTCTGTGCTAGCCTAGTGACGGGAAGGGCCACAGTTTTTGGAAGATGGGTCAAAGTGAAACTACCTCTGGTCCAGCTGGGAGGGGCCTGGGAGGCTCTCCCAGCCAGGTGAGCAGGGGTGTAGGGAAAGGGAAGGGGGAGGGGAAGAATACATATTTGACCCTTAAAGTGGGCCTCCCCTTCACTGGATTGGGAAACTGAGGCTCAGAGATATGAGTCCTAGGAGGAAATTTGATCACTTCACACCCCTGGTCAAACACACGCCTTAGCTCCCACTGCAAGTGAGTGTACTATTAGCTCCCGCTCTGTAGCACTTTCTAGGCTGGTACCATTATTGTCTCATTTCACACTCAAGGCAACTGGGGCCAGGAGTCCTTGTCTATGACCTCACAGCTGGTAAAAGCAAAAGAAACAGCATTTGAACCGAGCAAGATGCCGCTGGAGTATTCCAATGGCTCCCAACTGCTAGATATGAAAATTCCCATGGGATTTGAGGGTCTTCACCACCTGGCCCCGACGTACATTTCCAGCAGGCTGTTCTCTCCACACTCCCCATCTGCTACCATCATCCCCGACTTCTCATCATTCCCTGGGCCTTTTGGGCAGCCTGGGGAAAGCCTTCGATGCTTCCCTTGCTCTGCTTCACTTGGTAAACTCTTATTCAACCTCCAAAGCCCAGCTCAACCATCACCTCACCAAGGAATCCCTCCTTGACTCTACCAGGCCCACTGCCTCTGTGAAAGCCCACATCAGAGTGCCAAGAGGTTTGCTCGGTCTCCTGGACTTGTGAGTGCCAGGAGAGCAGGGGCCATCTTGTTAGCTGTGTGTTACAAGCCAGGTACTTAGCCTCTCTGTGCCTCAGTCTCCCCATTATTGTCGTTGCCATCTCCCAGGACTGTTAAGGGGCGGAAGTGCGTTAATATCTGGAAAGTGCTTAGAAGCATGCTGTCTGAACAAAGTTCCCTAGAAATGGCTAGCAATCCACAGTGACAGGACGACAGGATGACAGGATAACCTGAGGAGCACAAGGAGAGAGGATGTGCCAGGACACACAGGTGAAGGAGTCGCCAACACTTTCCTGAAGTGCAGGTGTGCTACCCCAGCATCATCCTCACATCAGATATGTTGGGCATGAGACTAGCAAAAATTCTCCTACATGTTTGTTTTCATGTGAATTGGGGCGGGGGGGGGGGGGAATGCATCACCTCAAACCTGAGAGGCTCTGGCTATTACTACCTGAGACAGCATGAAAGTAGACATACAGATTTTTTTAAGTTGGGAGAGGGGCATTTGGTTAGAAAATGTTGTAAAATGTTGTCTTACATGAGTGATGAGGCTTGAGAAATGCTGGATTGATGTAAAAAGAGAAAGAGAGTTGGAAAAAAAGGAGAAAGGGGAGAGGAGAGAAGGGGATGGGAAAAGACAAGAAGGAAAAAGAAAAAAAGAGGGAGAGAAAATAGACGAGTGCCAAAGATTAAAAGAAAGGACACAGAGATAGATGGGTGAATGAATGAATGAATGAATGAATGAATGAATGAATGAATGAGTGAATGAATGAATGAATGGGTGAAGGAATAAAAGATTCAAGGCATGTACAAACTAAAGGGCAAATGAATGGTGCAGAAGCATTGGTGGCTGAGCCCAGTGCCTGGCCCTTAGCCATGGCAGCCCCTGCTTGGCCCTCATGTCTGTGTGCCAGGCCATGCAGGACCAACTCTGGGCTCCAGGCCTGGTCCATGTCCTGAAGTGTGGCTGTGCCACCATTTTATCCTGTGAAGCCATGCCTACAATACCCTCCCTGTCCAGCCAACCTTGACACCTACTCCACGCTGGCCCAGAAAACTGAAAGTGAAAGCCATCCTGAGCTCTGCCCAGGCCTTCCTGTTCCTCAGCTGGTTTCTTAGAAATCAGCCGCCTGAGCTTCCAGCTGCAGCCAGGACTTCCTCCCTCACCCAAGGGCCTGGCCCCTGGAGGTACCACGCTGCCAGCAGTGATGGGGTGGAGGCCTGCGCTGGAGTTGGGGACCACACAGCGTGGGGATTATGCATTCGTCCCACAAGCGTTTATTCATGCCCTTCCCCCCCGCCCCACCAGGGAGCAGATGAATCTGAGAAGCTCAGAGAGTTAGGAGAAAAAGATCTAGGGCATGGTTTCAGTGTCACCCTATCCAGGCCCCAACAAGCAGGTGGCTGGAGGGTTGGGAGCAGGGCCACCAAGAACACTAACTAGGCCTAGGAATTATGGGAGATGTGGAGGAAGGGGAGGCCCGGGAGGGTTGCTGAGTCTTGGAGCGTGAATGGGAAGGACCTCACAGGCAGCCTCGGTGGGAGAGGGCATCTCAGGCAGAGGGGACAGCATATGGAAAAGTGACCTGTGTTACCTCCATAATCCATGTAACTGCCCCAAAGCAGCAGGTTTCTCCGTGTTCTGCAGGACCTCACAGCTACGCTGGAGATCAAGTGTGGCCCTGTGCCCTCTTAGGAGCACCGGGACCCGCATCATGACTGTCCCACCTGGGGCGCTCTTTTCTGCCCCAGGCTTTGGACTCCCACACACTCCTTTAAGCCCTGGGCACCACTCTGGTTGAGAGGAAAAATAAGACTCTGAGAGGCCAAGTGACCGCCTGGGTCACACCACCTGCTGGGGAAGAGCTGGGATTCTCACCCAGGTGTGTGGGACACCAAATCGCGCCCTCCTTCTTCTACATGAGGCATTGGACCCTCACAGAACACAGACCTGAGCTGACCATCTGTCTCCACATTTTTTTAATTGATTTTTTTTTTTAGGGAGAGAGAGATTTGTTATTCCATTTATTTATGCATTTATTGATTTCCGAGAGGAAGGGGGAGAGAGAGAGAGAGAGAAAGAGAGAGAGAGAGAGAGAGAGAGAGAGAGAGAGAGAGAGAGAGAGAGAGAGAGAGAGAAACATCAACAATGAGAGAGAATCATCAATCAGCCTCCTCTTGCACACCCCACACTGGGGACCAGGTCCACAACCCAGGCATGTGCCCTGACTGGGGACTGAACTGTGACCTCCTGGTTCGTAGGTCGATGCTCAACCACTGAGCCACAACGGCTGGCTCATTAGTTGATTCTTGTATGTGCCCTAACCAGGAATGGAACCCGCACCCTTGGCGTTTTGGGACGATGCTCTAACCAATTGCAATACCCAGCCAGGGCTCTGTCTCCACGTTTTAAAGAGGTAGAATGAGCAGCACGTACAAAGCCGCCAAGGCCGGAAGGCAGGGTCCACACAGGGTGCGCTAGAAAGAAACTGCCTCAAGGAGCTGCCCCGCCCAGTTCTGTGTGGTCCTGAAGGGGCTGTCAGGCGTGGAGCCTTGGCCACAGGTGAACACGGACCAGACTTGGCCAATCAGAGGTCTCCAGACCCTCCTGGGACTTTTCTGCTGAAAGAAAAAGGAACTATTTCCTCTAAACTGGGGCCTGCTGTCAACCACTGTGCAAAACGTGTCAAGAAAGTTGTAGAGTCCTAGCCAGTTTGGCTGGGTGGATAGAGCATCGGCCTGCAGGCTGAAGGGTCCCAGGTTTAATTCTGGTCAAGGGCATGTACCTTGTTGTAGGCACATCCCAGTAGGGGGTTAGCAGGAGGCAGCTGATCGATGTTTCTCTCTCAACGATGTTTCTAACTCTCTATCTGTCTCCTTTCCTCTCTGTAAAAAAAAAAAAAAAAAAAAAAAAAAAAAAATATATATATATATATATATATATATATATTTTTTTTTTTTTTTTTTTTTTTAAAGAAAGTTGGAGAGAAGGAGCACAAGGCAGAACCTGATGTATTGCATGAATGCCTGCATCCAGCCGTGCCTGAACTCCACCTCTGGACTTACCTATCACACATACCACAAGTTTCCTTTCTTTGCTTAGGCCTGTCTGAGTTTTGTTTCTCTCATTTGCAACCTTGAGTCCTGGGTAGTCAGAGTTGGAAGAGCAGTACGGGTCAGGGGTCAGGTCTGGCTGGAACAAAGGATGAGTAAGTGAAGTGGGGCAATGCATCCTAGGACGAGAAAAGACCTAGAAGAGACAAGATCAGCTTTGCCAGGCTCTGGGGCCCGCAGTGACCTTGCTGATGTCTGCCTTTGAGGAAAGCTGGAATGCAGACACGTTCACACTTCCTGATTTAATAACTCACTGTTTTCACTTAGGAAAAAAAAAAAAGCCCACATGAAAACAAAATTTCCTTCCCATTTTTAAAAAGACTCATTTTTAGAGTAGTTTTAGGTTCATATCAAAATTGAGTGGAAAGCCCAGACTTTCCGTATACCCACTGGCCCACACATGCCCAGCCTCCCCCACTACCAACATCTCCTACTTGTCCACATTGTTTCTTAATGTCTACTCTTGTTTTTTAAAGTTTTAAAAGAATCTACCAATAATGTTATTAAACATATATCTGCTTGATTTCTACAGATACATATATTTTTTTCCTTTAAAAAAAAAAAAAAAGACACCATCCTTTATGACCCATATTGTAACCTACTTTTTCTACCTAGCATTTCATGAGCAGCCTTCCAGATCACCGGCGGCAAGGTAGGGATGAGTGTACCCATCTGATCGTCGAGGAAGCTGAGGGCCAGCAGGACCAGCGACGGGGCCCAGGGTGGACCTGGGGACGCACATTTCATCAAATGCTCTCAGTTGCCCACTGACATTTTGTTCCTTTCATGGGTGGGGAAATTGCTGTTGAGAGAGGGAAGGTCACTCTGGTTGGGCCCCGGGTGGGTGGGGCGGGGCTGCTGGTCCGCAGCCATGAACCCAGGCACAGCAGGGCCTCTGGGGGCTTTGTCGTGAGAATGGGGAGCCTGGCCACTGGAGGAGCCCTTGGAGATGACGGGCTCATGCTAAGTTGCTACCGTGTGCTGGGCCCTGCTGGGAGCCACACACACACACACACACACACACACACACACACACACACACGGTCTCAGTTAATCCTCCTTGCCACCCTAGAGGGCTAAGACTATTATTTTCCCCATCTCTCAGACGGGGAAACTGAGGCCCAGAGAAGTAAAATGACTTGCCCAAGTTCACACAACCAACTTGTGATACAGTGGTTCTCAGCCTTCTGGCCCTTTAAATACCGTTCCTCATGTTGTGACCCAACCATAAAATTATTTTCGTTGCTACTTCATCACTGCAATGTTGCTACTGTTATGCATCATAATGTAAATATCTGATATGCAGGATGGTCTTAGATGACCCCTATGAAAGGGTCGTTCACCCGCCAAAGGGGTCGAGACCCAAAGGTTGAGAACCACTGCTGATAAAACCAAAATTAGACCTCATGAGATCTAAATCCATACAGAAGACTGGGTCTCTGACTTTGTAAATTGTCAACTTCATACACACACACACTACCCATACACACACTACACACATGCCAACTTCATACACACACACACTACCCATACACACACTACACACAGCAGTCTTGAGCGGTGTGTCACAGAGCTCTGGCCTCCGCTATATCCTACCTTTCATCTTCCTGGATTCCTTCATGAGAATCCAGACAACCCGCTTATCGCAAGGACAATAAACCCCCTGGGCAAAGGCCAGGATCCCAAAGGAGCCGATTGGGTGCCACGGTGAAATTCAAGACATTCATGTGAAGTATTGGATTAAAAAAATCAACTGCCCCAATGCAGGCTGACTCCTGGCCTTAAGATCATAGTTGAGTGTAAGCTCAAAATTAACCACGAGCAGCTTGCACAAGTTAATCTGGCATTCGGACCTTCCCACAAGGACGCTCAGAATGAGGCAACCCATAGTGAGAGTGTCGGCTTATGCCCTCATATTATGCCTGTACATGGCACATGCCCAGCAATCATGGGTGACATTGAGTGTTGGTGACAATGAAGAATGCTTATACCCGCAGTAGGCACATATGCAATAAATGGAAGTTCCTATAGGCTCGACAAGGAGAGAATGGCTAAAGGAACTGTTAACACTGAGTGCCATTATTATCACTGGTGCTGTACTATTAGACAGGAGATACAAAGTATCTGTACGAATAAAAGCGTAATATGCTAATTAGACCAGATGTCCTTCTGGACAAAGCCATGGTGGCAGGGCCAAGGCAGAGGCAGTTAGGAGTGATCAGGCTGGCAAGGGAGAGCAGTTAGGAGATCAGGCCAGTGGGGGAGGGCAGTTAGAGGAATTAGGATGACAGGGAGAGAAATTAGGGGGATCAGGCTTGCAGGCAGGTGAGCAGTTAGGAGCCAGTGGTCCTGGATTGTGAGAGGGATGTCCAACTGCTGGCTTAGGCTCAATCTGGGATTGGACCTAAACCAGCAGTCGGACATCCCCCGAGGGGTCCCGGAATAGAGAGGGTGCAGGCTGGGCTGAGGGACACCCCCCCCCCTTGTGCACAAATTTTGTGCACTGGGCCTCTAGCGTATTACAATATAACATAAGGGCTATTTTTATTTAGCAGTTGTTAAGGACTGTACTAAGGACTTCACAAGATCTTATTTAATTCTAAAAATAATATTCTGGGTAGATCACGTTAGACCAAAGCAGATGAAATTGCTGTTTTTGTAGGTCCAAAACACAAGAGTAGGCAATTTCCCTCGCTTCAGTCTAATACCATCTTCACATTGGCAGGGCCCGGGAGGTCTCTGCTCAGAAGATTCAGATTATGTCCTCGGTTTCTTCTCTTCATCCACCTCCCATTCTGGGTACCGTGCGCCCACTGCCCCGCCCATCGTGGCCAGGTCTATATTTATAGCCCAGGTTTCTGTGAACTGGGGAGTTGAGGAAGTGACTTATTCCAGAGTCATCGCAGCCGCCCAGAGATAAAGGCACCCAAGAATTTGAAGTTTCTGACCGACCTCCTCGCCCCTACTAAAGTGGGATTTCCCCCCACCCTGGATTGTCAAGCCAGCAAGACAGGAACCAACATTGTAGGCTTGCCAAGTGTCCACTCTGGTGGGCAGATGCAATGGTTGGAAGATTTGTGTCCATTTTGCTGCCAGGAGCTCTGTGCTAAGCCTGATTGCCAATTGCCTTTGTCAGGGGCAGTGAGGAGAGGGGGTGGGTTTCAGGATACCCGGGGCCAGCCTGGTCCAGCCTGGGCCAGCCTGGCCAGAGCAGCCCAGAGGCCTTTGGAAGGAGCATCTGGACCAGCCCTGACCCCTCTGCTCTTGGGGATGATGCTAAACAGTCAAGCCATAGGGATTCTGTGCCGGGGGGGGAGGGGGGGGGCGTTTCCAGGTAGTCAGACTGAGATAGAGGGTGGCAGCTGCGGAGACAGCGGAGGAGGAAAGGGGGCAGCCTGGTCCCCGCTGCTCACAACCCGCCCGCCAGGCACAGCCGGTCTTCGGGGAAGTCGCCGAGTCGGAGTTCCAGGAAGCGATAACGCTTGTTGAAACCTCTTTCTTGTGGCCTGGTCTCGTCACATGGCTTGGTGGGGGACCAGCGTCAGGCAGGGCCACAGGTCTGGGCAGGCTCACACCCCAGCAACTGCTGCCACCCTCTGCTCTCCCCAGAGGCTGAAGGGGGAGGAGGGGGCTAGACAGGAAGGTAGGCAATGGCACCACATCTCCCCACCCCCCACCCCCAAACACACATACCTGGCACAGGCCAGCATCCTCTGTAGCCCCTGTGGTAGGTTCTGCGTCTGACTCTCCTTTTAGCAGATAAGGCCGAGGATGCCTGGGCTGCAGGGTTGCTGTGAAAGCAGATAGCAGGTGCTGAGGAAATAGAAACTCTGCTCCTCTCCCATGAAGTCGGGGAACGCGTCTTCTGTCATCCTGGAGCAGGAGCTCTCGGCCTGTGTACTGTGCAGCTGCCCCATCTATTGCAGAAGGGTTAGCAGCCTCCCTGGCCTCCACCTACTAGACATTAGAAGTACCCACCCCCCAGCTGTGACACAAAAATGTTTCCAGACATGTTCCCTGAGCGGCAAAACCCGAATCTAATTTCAGTGCTTCCCACACAGTAGGTGCTCAGAAATTAGTAGGCCCTCAACCTTGACAGAACATGTCTGGTGCATTTTGTATCCCATCACCAGACAGCATGGAGGTGCCAAGGGATCATTTGGGAGGCCCTTAGCTCTCTAATATATATATTTTTAAGTTTTATTTATTGATTTGAGAGAGAAAGAGGAAGGGAGAGGGGGAGGGAAAGAGAGAGATATTGATTTGTTGTTCCACTTATTTACTCATTCACTGGTTGATTCTTGTATGTGCCCTGACCAGGGATTGAACTCACAACCTTGGCATATCCAGATGATGCTCTAACCAACTGAGCTACCTGGCCAGGGCAGCCGTCCAATCTTTATCAGCCTCTTACCCCACCCCCCCCAAATAAACACACCATCTAAATAAAAGCTGTGCTGCTGGCTTTGAACTTGAGGACAGCAGGCTGAATGGAGGGTTCAGGCCTGAGGCAAGGGGTAAGGGAAAGGCCACCTGCCCATCAGCATGATGCCCCTTCTCCCCTCTCCCTGTTTGGTCCGTCCCTGAAAGCTGTCAGCCTTGCTTTACCCAGGCAGGAGGCTAGTGGGAGGCGGTGTGTCTTTAGGGATACTGACCTGCCTAAGAGAAGCCAATTCAGATGCTGACTCTGGGGTCCTACAATGACAACCAGAGCCTGCCGAGTCACTTGACGATACTCACCTGTCCTCATGCCCTGCCCACAGGCACGACCCTTCAATGATCTGTTTTCAGGTTCCTCCTCTTCAACATGAACTCATAGCCAAGACCACCAGACACACAAGGCGGGCCGGCCCTGTAACGTGAGAGGCAGAGAGCAGCATCAGCAGAGGAAAAGAACTCCTCGAAAACAGAGCCAGTGCAAGAAACCCCTTCAAGACCACAAAACTCCCTTGGAGAAACCAAAGGCGCTGCATCCAAAAAGCAAGAACAGAGATGATGTCCGCAAGACATTCAGAGACCAAGAAAGAACGAGAGAGATGACAGCAGAAATAACAAGGTCACCATTGAAAGAGAAGGTTAGGAAATCTCAAGGGAAGGCAGATTGAAAATGCGGGAGAAAAGTTAAGAAAATGAGATTATTGTGCAAGACAGCACATCTGACCCATGGCAGTTACCGAGAGAACAAAGGGAGGGGACATTTTTTCTGAAACGGAGGAACGTGAGCTTCCATATGAAAAGTTTGTCACCTACAGCGTTCATTTTCACTTTCTGTGTAAAAAGTCACCCCAACTCTTAGCGGCTGCGATAAGGCAGGATTTATTCCCGCCACCTGCCTCACCGCCGGGACCTGTATCTGAAGGTTCCGCGCCTATGGTCAGGTGATGCTACGTGGCATGGTTGATCTCCCATAAGGTGGCTGTCCCGGGGCCTAACGTAATCACAGGAACCCGTTCAAAGCAGAGCGTTCTCTCTGCCTGGTGCCAGAAAAGGAAGTCAGAGATTTGAAGCACGAGAGAGATTTGACACACAGATGCTGGAGTAGAGGCGGAGGGGCCACCCGGCAGGGAATGTGGGTCACCTCTAACTGAGGCTGATATCTGGGAACTTCAGTCCTCCAACCACAGAAACTGAATTTTGCCAAAAATCAAGAACGAGCTAGGAAGTGGATGTTTCCCCAGAGCCTCCAGACTGGGAACTGAAACCTCAACTGACCCTTGGTTTCAGCCCCATGAGACCCTGAGCAGAGAACCCAGCTATGCTGACCTGGGAAAGCTGTGAGATAACACATTTGCATTGTTTTAAACTTTAAATCTGTGGTAATTTGTTAGGCAGCAATAGAACACCCACACGGCTGCTTAGAACAACTCACACTGACCTCACACAGTTTCGGTGGGACATAGCAGGGGGTCCATCGTTGCTGGCTGCTACAACCATGGCTGTTTATCGTTGTTTAGCTACTAGGAAGCAAACTGGAAACTAAAAAGACATACAGATGCAGATTCTCATTGCCTGCATGGGCCATTCAAATATTTTCAACTTGCCGCCATTATGCATCAACGGTGCAAAAGACAGGCTGTGTTCCTTAATTTTATAGAAGAGTGACCTAAGGCTCAGAGAGATGAGGAGGAGGCTGGCCTGGTGCTGCACAGTGAAACAGAGCAGGTCCCAACTCTCCGGACCCCAGGGCTTCTGAATCCAGGCAGAGAGCCCACGTCCTTGGTGCAGTGGGCAGGTGGGGTCCTCGTGTACAGCAAACAGGCAGAAGGCTGAGACTGTACCTGGGACCCTCCAACACCCTTGAAGGGAAAAGTGGGGAGCGCCCAGCTCTGATCTGGCCCATGCAGGCAGAGGAGGTGCACAGAGATGAAAAGAGGCGCAGGGTACAGCGGAGGATGCCTTTGGTCCACGTAACAGAAGCCTGATGGGAAGTGACTTAAAGCTGCTGGAAATGCACTATCTTCACATCTTGTTCAACAGGAAGTCCAGAGGTAAGGGGTTTCTGGACTGGCTGATTCAGCTCTCCTGCAGGCCATCCTGGACCCAGGTTTCTGCCATCTCTCCGCTCTGACCTTTCGGCATTGGTTTCACCGGAGGCCGGTTCTAGGGTAGCTGATGTGGTTCCAGATGTCCTATCCAGAAGAAAACCAGGAACCATCTCTCCCCAGGGCAACCCCTTAGGAATAAGATCACATTCCCCAGAATCCTCCCCTATCCCCTGCAACTGCCCTCCTGTCTCATTGGCTAGAACTGGGTTCCCTGCCCATTGTTGAAATAATCACCCACTGGGGACAAGAACTTCCTTAACTGACATGGCATGAGTGTTTGAGAGAGGGTCAGATTGACTGGAGAAAAAAAAATGGGGAGGAGGGGAGCTATGGGGGAAAAAAGAGGAACAACTGTAATAATCTGAACAATAAAGATAAATTTAAAAAAAAAAAAAATGGCCTCCCTCCCTCCCTGTATCCATGCCCTTGACGGTAAGACTTTGCTGCTTTTCTCACTGAGAAGTCTATATCTCATCCCAAGAACTTGGGCTGCATTGGCCAATAGGAAGCGATGCAGGAACTCTATTGCTTCCTACCTAAGCCTCAGGATGCCTTCTGGCTTCTGCTTCCCTTTTTGGGACTCTGCAACCACCATGAGAACAGGCCTGAGCTGGCCTGCTGTACAATGAGGACGCGCAGAGGAAAGGAAACATCCTAGTTCAGGCCACCCAAGACCAGCCAGCCCCAACTGACCCATCAGCTGGCTCTGGATGCGAGCCTGCACCCACCCAGATCAGCCTAGCCCTGCCTGGACCAGAATCACCCCCTGCCCCACAGCCTTCAGAGCAACAAGAACTGCTACTTGCTTTAAGTCACTCATTCTGGGAGGCTGGCGACCCAGCAGTAGCCACCTGGTACAGGGGATTGACCACATTGCACAGTTAACTACTCGCTGGAGTCTAAGCCTTTCAGAGGATCAGGAATGCCATGCATCCATTGTCTACATCTTCCTGCCCACTCCCTGCAGGATACGGAATAGATGCAGGACACTCAAAGCCTGACAGGGCCTGGCCCCTGCCTCAGGAAGCCCCCCGTCTGGCTGGGACACAGGCTTGTCAACTGAAGCTTGTCATCCTCCCGTGGCTCTCCACTGCCAGGGAACAGGGTCTGACCGAGGTTTAGCAGGTTGTGTGCTCTGTCCCTGCAGATCAGCCTCATTCCTTCCCCATCCTCAGCCCCTCTGCCCTTCCCCAAGCCCCACACTCTCTGACCCTGGGCCTTTGCACTGCTATTTCTCCCTCTCCTCTGTTGTGGCCCAGCTTCTATGACGTAGGAACACCAGTTTCCTTTGCACCTGCTATTGCTCCCTCTCCCAGGAGCCATCTCAGAACCACTCCCCACTCAAATCAAGAGCCCCCTTGGAGTCCCCACAATCTGCTGGGCTTCCTCTAAACTGCCTTCATCGCTCTGCGTTGTGACTCTTCACCCTTCAGTGCAGCTGCCTCGCTTCACAGATATGGAAACTGAGGCCCAGAAAGGGAAAGTGACTTGCTGGAGGCAGAGCAGAGCCGGAGCCCAGCCCAGGGCATTTTACCGCCCCACCTGCAGTCTGTGCTGTTTCCCCTTCCTTGGCACTCCAGCCCAACCACGGCGGGGGAAGGAAAGGAAACCTGTGCTCCTACTATGTGCCAGGTCCTGTGCCAGGATGAGGTTCCTGAAGGTTCTCCTGGGAGCCTCCATCCTTCCCAGAAGGAGACACGAGGCTCAGAAGGGAGAGGCTCGCCAAGGTCACCTGGCCAGAAAGAGACAGAGTGGGGACTTGAAGGCAGGCCTCACAGTGCTCTGTATCTGGCCTCTGCTATGGCTTTCGGGCCGAGCCAGGGCCAGCCATAGTGAGGGAGGGACACAGAGAGGAAGCTGGGTCAGCAAGGGGGAGCAGGGGATGTCGGGGAACCACCGAGGCAGGAAGAGGCAGAGCAGAAAGTGAAAGGGGACAGTGACCGAGAATAGCTGCGGGTGACAGAGTGGGGGGACTGCAGACGCCGCCGCAGCAGGAGAGAAACCAGGCTGGGCCCCGGGGAGGGCCTGGGGAGCGGGCGGGGGGGGGGGGGGGGGGGGGGGGGGGGGGGGGGGGGGGGGGGGGGGGGGGGGGGGGGGGGGGGGGGCGTGGCTCCTGCTGACCCAGGCAGCCCCAAACTGTGGGAACAAAGCTGGGGGTGAAGGGGCTGTCTGGGAAGGCTGGCATCTATTACAGTGAGCCTGGAGGATCTGGGGACCGAAGAAACCCATCCAGAAAAAGCAGCCTGTGTGTGAGCCGCGAGCCGGTGCTGCAAAGAGAAACCGATTTATTAGCAGCTCCACGCAGCTAAGCGGCCTGGGTTCCATCCCGGCTCCCAGCTCTCGGGCCTCTGTTTGCTCCGTGGGGGTGTCCCGAGGAGCTCAAAAAACATCTTAGCTTGTATTCTCCACCAACCACATCTGTGGCGATCGCCACCCACATGCCCACATGCAGAAAGTCCCTCCAGCATGTAAACGGCCCAATCGCAGGGACTTGGTTTTGTTCACCAGTGTGTTTCCAATGCCTGGAGCTCTGAGTGGCCGGCATAGAGCGCAGCCCAATACCTTTTGTGGGAAGAAGGAAAGAGGGAGGGAGGACGTGAGGGGAGAGAAGAGGGGAGCTGTTCCCCATGCTACTTCCAGGTGTGGGACACTCATCCCGTTTCTCTGTATTTTATGCTTTTATCTCGCCGCCATGCACCATTTGAGCGGACTAAAATAAATCGTTTATAGGAACAGCCAAACCAAGGGGAGGGTGCTTGTAGGCTGCGATGGCCTTTCAGCTCAGGACGCCCCAAGACCGCCCCCACCCCCTGCTGGGAGCTTCAGAGACCAGCCTCTGCAGGGTCGGGCTGGAGGTGGCAACCTTGAGGCCAGCAGGCAGCGGCAGTGAGAGGAAGTGACAGGAAATTCTACAGGACAGACTGTTCCCAGTCTACCAAGAACTGCAAGGCGTGAGGACACACTGTTCAGGGCTGAGACCTGCGTGCCCCAGCTGCCTAGGGGAAGTGTCATCAGCGTCCAGGGTGGGGACCTCTGCCCTGGCCTGGGGATCTTGTGGCTCCTCTGATCTTTACGAGGAACTCACGGCTGGCTTGCTTTCCAAGAACACTTCCTGTGACGGTGGCAATGGGGAGGCTGTGTGACCTTGGACATGTCCATGTTGCTCACCACTCTGCTGGGCCTCAGCTTTCTTACCTACAAGACCGAGAAAACAGCACATCTTGAGCAGGGCCATTGTGTGTGGATTAAGAGTGGAGTTGGAATATTTTGTTTTACCATCAATTAATATTTTTTTTAAAATACATTTTTATTGATTTCAGAGAGGCAGGGAGAGGGAGAGAGAAATAGAAACATCAATGATGAAAGCGAATCATTGATCGGCTGCCTCCTGCACGCCCCCTACTAGGGATGGAGCCCGTAACCCAGGTATGTACCCTTGGCCGTAATCGAACCTGGGGCCCTTTAGTCCACAGGCCAATGCTCTATCCACTGAGCCAAACCAGTAAGGGCATCAATTACATTTTGGAAAACTGCAGTAAAATACAACATAAAATTCACCATTTATATTGTGCAGGTTAGTGGCATTTTGTACATTCACATTGTTGTGCAACCATCATCCCTATCCAGTTTCAGCACATTTTCATCACCCCAAATAAAACCCCATATCCTTCAGCATCACTCCCAGCCCCTGGCAACCACAGGTCTATTTCTCTCCTCTGGGATTTGCTTGTTTTGAACACGTCATATAAATGGGATCATACATTGTGTGTCTGGCTTCTTTCGCTGAACATCATATTTCTCGGCTCATTCATGCTGTAGCATGAATGTAGTGTGTCAGTGCTTTGCTACAAGCCCTATAATCCATCAGTTACTTTTAAAAATGATTTGTAAAAGTATTTTTTGAGGCAAAACATACAATCAGAAGTATGCATTCATACAGACTGTCCAACTTGATATATTCTGACATAGGTTTATACTCATGGAACTACCGCATGGGTCAAGATCTAGAACATTCCTAGCACCTGAGAAGGTTCCCTCAGGCCACCTTGCCCCTCCTCCCTACCATCCCTGAGTGTTATTCCTCCAGATACACTACAAATAATTTCTCTACAAAGACAGTCATTGCAGCCCTGACTGTAGTAGCAAAAGATTAGGAACAACCCAAATGGAGGACTCAGTAGAGGACTGGGTATATAAATCATGCTGCACCCACATGGAATACTATGGAGTCAAGAAAAAAGAAGTCATTTCTGCATACTGATACAGAACTATTATGTAGAACATTGCTCAGCGACAGAAAAAAGCAAGGTGCAGAATGAGGTGTGTGGTAGGCAGCCTGCAGGTGACTCAACAGTTCTTTCCTACCTCCTAGTCCTCACACTTTTGTGTGTCCCTTTCTCACATTAACTAGTGAACAATGTAATTAATAGCAGCTGGTGGAAATGTGTGTCTCCTGAGGGTTGATCGTAAAAGATGTGTGGCTTCTACCTTGCCCCTTTTTGATCACTTGCCCTGGGAAGCCAACTGCCATGTGTGAGGGACTTAGGCCTCCTGCCAACACTACATAAGTGAGCTGTCTTGGAAGTGAGTCAGTCCTTCAGCCCCAGTTAAGCCTTCAGATGAGTAGAGCCCCAGCTGACAAATTGACTACAACCTCCTGCAACACTGAGCCAGAACCACCTGGGTGACTTGCTCCCTAATTCCTGAAACTGGGAGATAATGCAAGTGTATTGACACTTTAAGCTGCTAAACTTTTTGTATGTATTTAAAAAAAATTTTTTTAATTGATTTCACAGAGAGGAAGGGAGAGGGAGAGAGAGATAGAAATATCAATGATGAGAGAGAATCATTGATCAACTGTTTCCTGCACAGCTCCCCCCCCGCCCCAATGTCTGCCACCACCACTGGGGATCAAACCAGAAACCCAGGCATGTGCCCTGACCAGGAATTGAACTGTGACCTCCTGGGTCATGGGTCAACGCTCAACCACTGAACCACACCAGCTGGGCAAAGCTGCTAAGTTGGGGGATAATTTATCACATAGCAGCAGATGACTAATACAGTATGTGTAGTATCCTAACATTGAAGTCAATGCACTAACGCTCTCTCAAAACAAGACATGGAGGGAGGGAGTCTGGCAGCTCAGGGGCTGAGGAGAGGGGGACCGGTTTGTCCCTTTGGCATTTTAAACTATCTTTCAAAAAGACCAACTGAATGTCAAATAAGTAAATAAAAACTTCAGCAGCCCTCAGTGAAGAGCTGCTGTGAGTTTTCATTCCACAAATATTTCTCGAACTGCTGGAAGTCCCCTTTGGGTGTGTGTGGCTGAATCTACCTAGGTTTATGAAGAACAGGAAAGGCTGGGGGTTGACAGTCATATGGGAGTCCCACCATGCACTAGCTATATGCCTTGGGGTAGACTGCTTAACCTCTCTGAGCTTCAGTTTCCTTATTTGAAAAATGGGGATCATTAGTACAATGACTGGGGCCGAGTATTCAGCCCAAGGCCAGGCATGGGGTAAAAGCAGATTTGGCTATTATCCTAAATAATAAAAGGCCAATATGCAAATTGACTGAATGGCAAAAGGACCAGTTGCTATGATGCAGGAGCTGCCCCCTGGTGGTCAGCGTGCTCCTGCTCAGCCAGAAGCTGGGCTCATGGCTGGCAAGCACAGCGGTAGTGGCGAGAGCCTCTCCCACCTCTACAGCAGCACTAAGGATGTCCGGCTGACAGCTTAGGCCCTGGGAGCAGGCCTAAATCAGAAGTCAGACATCCCCCAAGGGCTCCTGGACTGCAAGAGGTTGCAGGTTGGGCTGAGGGACCCCCCTGGGTGCATGAATTTCACGCACTGAACCTCTAGTTATTAATAAGGTTCAAGGATCTTGCTCTGAGCCAGAAGGGAGAAACTTACTGAGCCCCTTGTCCCCACCCCTGGGGTAAGTAGCCCACAGGGGGCAGCTGAGGCAGCCTCCCAGAGTAGAAACTGGGTGGGTGAGAGGGGTATGAAGGCTAGGGGAGACCAGAGGGTGAGAGAGGAGACCACTGCAGAATCACAGGTACCCCCAGCCCCCACCCTTCCCTGCGCAGGACCAGTAGGTGGGAAGCCCTGATTTTGAGGCTTTGACATAGCTGTATGCCCGTGGAACTATAGAAAATATCATGCCTGCTGCTGCCCGCTCCCTCCATAGGCCTGGTGGGCAGTGCCAAGCAGCAGGGAGCTCCGGCTCCAGAAGGAGGCACTGTGCCCGGGGAATGTTACTTGGGTTCTGGCCTTGCCCCAGGACTGCCAGCTGGGAGAGGCAGGGCAGGGGCCCACCAACCAGGAGGCATCGCTTAGAGGAGTGGGAGGATCTAGAGGTGCTGGGTGGGGCTGAGCGGTTCTGAGGTTGGGGTGCCCTGGGCTCAGTCCATCCAGAGCTTGGCTGCTCCCTCCTGCACCAGGAAGGGTGTCGAATGACTGGCTACTGCGCTCTGTGATGACTCTATTGGGGGGGGGGGGTGGTGGTTGGGGAATTCCCACGTGGGAAACCTGGGCATTGGCCTAGTAGAGCAGAAAGGTGTTGGGAAGCAGGGAAAGTCCTGAGGCTCCGCTCCCCCATCTGCCACAGGCTCACATCTCCTGGGCCCTGTGGGTTTTACTGGCTGTTGGAGGGCAGGGGGTTGCGTCCCTTTGGGGCAGCGCCTGGGAGGCGCCCCAGCCTGGCCGGGGAGAGAGGCTTGATCGGCTTGCTGTGCTCATGACTCATGCTTTCTGGGACCAGCCTTGCCCCTGGGAGGCACTTTCCAGGAAGGCCCCCATCTGCCGCCCTCTGCCGCCCTCCACCCCGTGCAGATAGATCTCCAGGCCCAGCTGCACCCGGCCCAGGCCAGGAACAAGCGGGTCAGCCCTGCAGGGAGAAAGCCTGGCTGGGATGGGGTGACCTTTCTCTGGGTGGTGAACGGCCTGGAGCACTTTTGGCAACTTGATCAATAGAGCGACCTGTCACCAGAAAGCGCTGCACCCCTCACCCGCCCCTCAGAGCTCCTAGTCCACCCTGCGCAAGCCAGGACCTGCACTCGGCCTCTGCCTTCTTCCCGAGCTGATCAGCAACTGTCCTCACGTGGGTTCCCCAGAAGTGGACTGGGAAGAGGGTTCCCGTATTCCCGGGAAGGGCGTGGGGAGGTGGGGCCAGGAGGAAGCTCAGCCAAGAACAGAGCTCCCGGGAGTGGTGGTGGTGGTGGTGGGGCACTGATCAGGGTACATGAGCTGGAATTTGATACCCCATGTCCTCTTTACATCCCCCACCCCTACCCTGCCCCGGAGGGAGGCATGAACTGTCAGCAGCAAATGGTGCTGTGACAAGGAGAGGCAGGTGCCGCTGCTGCAGAGACAGTTCCCAGGAGGAGACAGCAAAGGCGTGGGGGACATGGGCAGGACACCCACAGCCCCGGGGCAGCTGCTGTATGCTTGAGGCCTGACCTCTCATTATCTCTAGGACATGTTTGCTTCTCTCCTCATCTTACTGGGACACCCAGGCGCCTCCAACCTGGAGAGTGGGGGAGGGAGTCAGGCGGGGGGTAGGGGGGGGCACTACCCCGGTATACAGCTAAGACTCAGAGAGGGGAAGGACCACCCAGCCAGGAGGAGAGGGGGTGGCACCCAACGCAGGTGAGGTCCCGTTAGCCCCAGCAGGACCAGCCTCCCTGCCCTGGCCTTCAGCAAACCCTGCCCAGAGTGGGACCTGCCCCTGGGCGGGCCTTTCCTTATCCTTGTCTTGCAGACTTGACACTGGTTGTGGAAGGTGAACTGCTTGTGTGCACTTCCCAACGAGGTCAGGTCCCCGGCAAGGCTGTCTCGGGACAGAAGCGGCAGAGGAGGGAATGTGGAGGGGGCGCCCCCAGGATGTACTTACTATTCTCCAGGCATTGGCTGAAGGCTGTACGTGTCCCCACTTCTCAGAGGAGGAAACTGAGTTACAGTGAGGCACTGGCTCGAAGAGAGAGGGTGTGAGGGTCCCAGGGGCCCTTTTGGCTTTTCAATGTGTGATTTGTGGCAGGAAAAAAAAATAAGTTCCTTCTATGACTCCGGGTTCTGAGCTTTCACCCATAAAATGGGAAAAGAAGCCCAGGTATTCCTCTCCATCCCAGGGACGAGGCCAGTGCCATTTGGGGTGAAGGGAAGTGAAACTTGGACTTGATATCCACCTGCCACTGCCCTCTGACCCAGAGATTCGGTTAACTCCTGACGCTCCCTCCTCTGCCCGCCTCCCCTGGGCTGGCAGGAAGCAGCGGGTGGCCTGTGCCCCCTCCCCCCAGTTTCCCAAGCCTTTGGCTTTTCCTCACACGTTCTCAGACCCTGACCGCCCTCTCTCTGGGCAGAGGTGGCCCCCTGCTTCTGCCCCTCCCCTGGAACCCACGGCCTTGGCAGTGGCATGGAGTTCATAGACCCTTTTTCCATTTTAAACCACGTCTGAAGGTCGGTATTAGCTTGGCTGGGGGTCACCCAGCACCTCCTCCTTCAGGAGGAAACCCTGAGAAGCTACGAGGGCTGTTTGAGGACCAGATAGTATTTGCAGCTTGTGCTCAGGAAGCCATGGGTGGAGTTCACACTCCGCTTTCTCATGGTCACATCAGGTCGCTCAAACCTTCGACGGCTCCCACTGCCGGCCACACTGAACCCCAGCTCTGCCCTGACCTATCGCCACTGCCTCAGTCCTCTCTGTGGCCCCAGGAGAATCTGCTAGGACCACTGCAGTAGCTTTCATCTGGTCTGGTCTGGTTTCCCCGTAGCTGCAGAGTGAGCTTTCTCAAACACAAATCTGATGAAGTCACACCTTGTGGTATGGCATTCGGACCCCACGGCCTGCGAGACGGTCCAAGCTTGCTGCTGACCTGGCGTCCGAGGCTGTCTCGGATCGGATCCCTGCCAGCATCTCTGACCTCATCCTGCATCCTGAACCCCATACTCCAAACCCAGAGGAGTGGTTCCCCTGTACTGTCCCCAAAGCCTGACCTTGAGCTTGCTCAGCTGTTCCCTGCTCGCAAATACACTTCCCGTCCTTCCCGTCAATACTGTCTCCTCCTTCAAGGTTGATTCTAGGGGTGTCCCCCAGAGGGGCTCTCAGGATTCTTAGTGACAAACATTAGAACCAACTGTGGGTCATCTCAACAGAAAAAGAACACACTGAACAGATATCTGGGTGCTCACTGAGCCCCCAGGAAGGCAGAAGGCCCCATGGAAGGGAAGGCTCCAGGTCTGCCATGGAGCCAGCCTGGCGATGCCCACAGATCCCTCAGGACCTTGATGTGCCCAGTCTCCCTCCGGAGAGATGTTTCTAGCCCCTTTCTTCGTAGGACCAGCTTCCAATTCAAACTCCATCCAGAGTGGGTGCCTCTGATTGGCTGAGCTCAGGTCACATGGCCAGGGGCACCCTAGCCACAAGGGAGGATGGGAAATGGGTGTGGCTATTTGGGCTCCTCCAGTGGGAGACGCTCTATCTTGCTTCAAGGCCCATGCTTGGCAGGGAGCGAGATTCTTAAATGTGGGAAGGGGTTTCAGAGGGTGAAGGCCTCAAAGATGACCCCCAGCATTTCCCATCGTGGGGCGGGCACAGGGGGCACTCCTTGACGTCCCTCTCCACCTCAGCCCATGTCAGATGCATCATCAACCCCATAGGCTGGATGTCCTAAGTGTACCTTACACCCCTCTGTGTTTCCCCGTCTGCCCTGCCTTCTCTGTGCCAGCTTTCTGAGGAGGAACAATGATAGCTAAGCGCAGCACATGCAGTTAAGAAGGGACACGCAGGGGGCAGGGGAGCCCCGAGGAGGTGCCTGGTCTACTGGGGGCACCTGGGAAGGCTTCCTGGAGGTGACACTGCTGTCCTACAGGATGAGTAGGAGTTATAGGAACAAAGGTGTTGTTTCTCCCAGGGAGAGACAACAGCTTGAGTAAAGCCACAGAGATGTAGGAGGGAACAGGGTTCACCCGGGACCGAGTGTGTGTGAGGCAGGGGGGCCAAGAGGCGAGGCTACGTGGAATGGGAGGGGCCTGATTGTGGGTCTCTGTGGGCCCCAGCTTTGAGCAAGGGCTGGACAACAGGGCGGTGGAGTGATGTACACGGTCAGACGTGAGCTTGAGAATGACCTTTTGGACAGCGTGACTGGGGCAGGGGGCGGGGGGAGGCCAGTCGGGTGTGTGAGAATCCCAGCCAGCCAGGTTTGGCCTGGTACCCAAGGCTGGTGAGGCAGTAGGGACCAGAAAGGGATGTGGGCACCCAGTCGGCTTCTGGTAGCAAGCAGAAGTCTGCCACTGGTGCCAAGGCCCGCTGGCGTGAGTGGGAGAGAGGCGGGACCTGGGCAAGTCCCTGGCGAAGCCTGATGTCCTCAGTTTCCACATTTGTAAATAGAGGGTACTGGGCGCAGTGATCTCTGGGACAGGGAGAGAGAGCCAGTGAGGCCATCTCTGCTCCCTGCTCCCCACCTCACGAGCTGGGGAGGCTGCCTCTCCGCTCACACAGGAGGCCAGTCCAGGTGAGCTGGACAGGTGACTGGTCCACCCAGCAGGGGGGCAGCCCAGCAGACAGGCTCCCACATCAAGAGCTGCACCAGGAGGGAAAGGGATCTCGGCCGTCTACACCCTCCCCCTCTCATGGGGGCCCCACAAAGGCCAGGTTTCTCCGGACAATCAATGCCATCATTCCAGGAAGCCTGCCCCAGGAGAGGCCCTGATTTCCCCCCATTTGCATAGATAGTAACAGGAAACAGGACTCACACATTGCCTCATCCACACGGCTGTGCCTGGCCAGGCCAGCTCAGGGCTCAGCTCGATGGCCCAGCCCGGGCTGCCCCCCAGCCCGTCCCTGGACAGCTGGCCGAAGCCCCAGCTGGGCGCCCTGTCTTGTGGCCAGACAGGTGGCCGGATAGGCACTTCTGGATGTCAGACATGGAGACTCCAAGCCAGGCCTACTGTGTCCCCCCGGAAGGAAGTGGGGGCAGTTAGCAGTGACAGCTGGGCGCTCCACTGGGGTCAAAGTACGCCATGCTGTCACCGAGCCCTCCCGTTCCCAGAAATGCTGGGTAGACTTTCCACCCGCAGGAAGTGCGCCTGTCTGCTACCTGGCCCCTCTCTGTCCCTTCCTCGTTTGCCCACTCCTTTCCCGTAAGGCCAACTGGGTTCTGAGCAGGAAGCTGATTTCTCAGATGCCCTCCCCACCCCTCCACCCCCCCCGCAGGTCCAGACAGAGTTCGACAACTCCATGTGCTGAACTGGGCTCAGAAACCAGAAATCTGGGGACAAGCTAGGGCTTAGCTGAATCAGAGCCAGGTGGCCTTGGAGGCTTGGACCTCCTGGGCCTCAGTCTCCCCATCTCTACAATGGGGATATGCATGCCTACCTCTCAGGGTTGGTAAGGAGGAGAAACAGAGAGTGAAGGTGCCATGAAAGTGCTAGTTACTGCAATTCCGGAGCGCACACCTGCCTTTAGGTCGAAGTGTCTTCAGACCTCTTCGTGCCAGCTGACAGAGAAACCAGATTCCATCAGTTTGTGAAGCGTGGGGGAGCCTGGCCCTGCCACTTGCTGGCCATGTAATCTAGGGCAAGCTCCTTAGCTTCTCAGAGGCTCCGGTCTGCATCTGTAAAGTGGGGATAAAGAGTGGTACCCATGGGTTGGGATGTGGACTAAATGGGATAAGGCGTGAAAAGGGCCTGGTGAGAGAAGTGCAATATAAGGCGGCCATGAGCTCACCCCGGGGGTCTTAAGCTCCACTCAGCAGCACCCCTTGTGGGAGGTGCTGGGGTTACAGACGTGAACCCCATGTGGCTGTGGTTGTGACCCTCAGAGAAGTCAGAGTCAAGGGGAAGGGCTTAGAGGCACTAAGCCCCACACCGGGAATCCAGTGAAGGGCCCAGGAGGGCCTGTGCCTGGTGGGGACATCCAGGAAGGCTTCATGGAGGGGGAAGGAGGTGCCTGAACTGGTCTCCAGGACTGATGGGTTTGACAATGAGGGTAGAAGGGGAGGCACTCCAGGCAGAATCAGCCCAACCACCCACTGTGCCTCCCCACCCCTCCCCGCAGGCCCGAGCCTCCTCTTACTCTAGTGTCTTCAGACTCCCGTCAGTGGGGACACCCCCTTTCCCAGGGCGTGGGAGCCTCGGCCACATCCAAGGCAGGGCAGCTTGGGGGCACCGTGCCCGACAGGCTGGGCCCATCCTTCCCCGTGGGAGCCCGCTCTCCTTCCCGCCTTCAGTGTCACTGCTGACAGGCCTGTAACACGCCACAGCCTGCCGGTCAACTTTCTGCACAAACAATATCTAAATGAACAAAAAATGGGGTTTAGCTTTCAAACGCCTTGCAAATTGCTTTTCCCTTTAATGATATGCCACAGGCATTTCCCCAGAGCAAGTAATATTCCAAATCACCGTTTCCATGGTCAGGAGAGGGTCCATGGCATGGACAGACTAGAATGAACTTAACCAAGTCTGTAATTTCAGCAAACGTTTCTCGAGGCAGCCGAGGTGTGAGCAGCCAAAAAAAAACAAGGTTCTGTGTTCTGCTCCTGGCTCCACGGAGAGCTGTGTGACTCTGGATGAGTTCGTAAACCTGTCTGTCTGTTCTGGCCTCTGCTCACCTGATGGCGAGACTTCCTGGAGACCCTGTGTGTGCAGCCCTGAGTTAGGCACAGTGCCCCTTAGACAGACAGGAGACGCCCCATGGGAGTGGCGGGGGGCGGGGGGTAGTAAGGGGTGGTAGTTGTGTTGCTCGAACTAGCCTTGAATGCATGGTGTGGAAGTGGAGGTTCTCATGTGACTACAGTTTGAGGCAGAGGGAGAAACTGGGGAAGGTGGGGTGCCCTGCCTCCTTCCCTCCCTGCCCCCCTGCAGAGGAAGCACCAAGCTTGACTGTCTCCAACTCCCAGAACCATCTGGGGCTGGTGAGCCCACAGGCTGAGTCCCTGGTGCCCTGGCCCCAGAGTTGCAGCATTGGGCAAACAGTACTCTTGCCACCCCAAAGCACCACCATCCCCCCCTCCTCTGGGCTGGCATGGCCTCTCCCTGTGTCCCCTTTTCATATGCAAATCAACGCCTCAGGGCAGCTCTGCAGACGGCCTGGTGAGGGCCAGCCCTGGAGCTGGATGGAGGATGGAGGCAAAGCCCCCACAGCAGAAGAGGCCTAGCAGGAGAGCCAGGAGGCCCAGCCCAGGCCCCCAGCTGCTCTCATCCCAGCAGCCCTGCTCCCCAGAGTCCTCGCCACAGGCTCCTCTGTCCCATGCGCTCCCCAAGGATCTCCCAGGCCCACTCCTCTCCAGGCTGCCCAGCCCCGAGCCTCCGTTTTCTCCAGAAAGGGGCCACTGAGAGGAGTAGAGGGCACAGCACAGGAGACTGTCACCTCTGTGGGTCAAATGCAGGCGGAATGAGGGCGATGTCATAGGGTTCCCTCAGGTGGGATGGGGACCAGATGAGGAAACAGCCATGGCCCAGTGCCTGGCCCCCTAAATGCTCATTGTCGTTACTGTTACTTACTGTGGGGAGTGGAGCTGATTGTAAGGTGATACCTGAGCACCCCAAAGTCGTGTCCAGGGCAGGAGTGCACCTCAGGGTCTCCAGGTGCCAGGAGCCTCTCGTGGTCCCGCCACAGTCCCAGACTTGCCCGGACACCCCTTGCTGAGTCTTTCAGTCTTACTTCCCCCAAAAGCCCTGATTCATTGTCTGCCAGGCCTGGGAAGTGGGGCGGGGGGGGGGGGAGAGGGGGGGAAGGGGGGCACTGTGAGTTGCAGGCCTGGAAGCAGGAAACATGACTCAAGGGATCCTGCTAGGCTCCTTGGCACCTTCTCATTGGAGAGTGATTAAGTGGGTGCCACGGGTGTGCACTCCGCATGGTGGGGCGCCATTTCCTCACCCCTGACCTTGTTCTGACTCAGGGCAGGCCTCTCCTCCCCTCCCCAGGGGCCAGGCCCCCGCTCCGTGGCTCTGGGAGGCAGGTACTGAGTGTTTCATTCATTGATTCATTTCTCTCATTTGTCCATTCATTGCATGAGATCGATCACAGTGGCTCGTTTGGGTGACTCATGAACTGGTCCGGCCCTTCATTCATTAGTAATAAGCCCAGCCATCCTTCTGTGGCTGTCTTCCAGCGGCTGCCCTGCCAAGTGTGGTTCCTTCTGAAATCCTCCCAGCGCCCAGGAAGGGGGCTCATACTCCCATTAGACGGAGGGGAAAGCTGAGGCACCACTGCATGGAATCAGGATTTGAATCAGGCTTATTTCTAGGAAAAATGTCACTGTCCCTTCTCTAGCTGTGCCTCCCTTGCTGGGTTGGGAACCCCTCCTCTGTGCTTAGTAACAGCCCGAGGGCACCCCCGTGCAGCTCCTACGCCATGTGCTGAGGTCATTGTGACTATGTCAGCCTCCTCCCCAGACTGTGAGGGCAGGGACCTTGCTGACCACCTGTGTCCCTCACTCAGCACAGGTGTCTTCACTCTCAGCTCCTGCAGATTCGCCTCATGAAGCCACCTGTCCCTGGAGGCTACACAAGGTCCCCAACCCGCATTCCAAACCCCACTGCAGGCCAGGTCTTCCCTCCACTTCTCGAAGAATTCCTGGCCTGGCGTGTGGGGTCTCTGTTCTTCACCTTGTGGACCCCAGTGAAAAACTCAGAATTGAGTTTGGAATTCATGGAGAGTGGTTAGGAGGCTCCCAATCTAACCAGCCCTGCAGCTTTGCGCTGAGTGCTTCAAAACACGCATGCACGTGTGTAAGTATACACACATATCCTCACAATGCACATATGTGCACATGGGCACACACAGTCCAGGGCAGGGTGCACTCTTGCCCTGGACTGGACTTTTTAGGTTCTACATAAAAGTGAGATTATACAGTATTTGTCTCTCCCTGTCTGGCTTATTTCACTTAGCACGATGCCCTCCAGGTTTATTCCCGTTGTTGCAAGTGGCAGGAAGGCTGAATAACATCCCATTGTGTGTACACACCAGGTCTTTACCCATCAGCTGTTGAAGGAGTCCCCCCACCTTCCATGAATTCCTCAAAATAACCCCACCCTCCCACGGGAAATGTGAGATGGATGGGGCTACCAGGATCTGGGGGCGGGGGGCGTGAGGCGGGAGGCGGTCCGGTAGGGGTGGTGCCCATGACTCCAGGCCGACATCCATGGCAGGGGGCAGAGCAGCAGACTTTCCGGTAGAGGCCACTCAGGCATGGTCCCCAAGGCGGGGTTTCTTGGGTGGGTCCCAAGGCTGGTTTTGAGCTCATCCTTGGTGAGGAAATTTGGCCCGTGTGCCTGTGACTGTGCCGGACGGACGGGAAGGTTCCACAGGGCCCTGTGCGTTTGCTCTGGTTGATGCTCCAAGGGGTTCGCCAGCTGGAGATCAGTTTTCATTGATGCCTCAGCTGGAGGTGGCAACAACCCGGTGTGTGTGTGTGGGGCGGGGGGGAGGGTGTAGGGGTAGGGTCCTTACAGACCCCTGCCCCTGCCCAGCCCGGCTCCTCCCGGTTCTTTAGTTCTTTCCCAGATTCTCAGGTTCTCTCAAGAAACTTCTCCACCCTCCCTGGTCCCAGGATGCAGCTCTGGGTTGGGAGGCAGAGTACAGCCCCTTTCATGGAGGGGATGGCCCTTCAGGGTCCTGCTTCATGCAGCTTCTCTGATCCTTCTCACGTTCAGGCCCATCAGCCTGGGGTTCCCTCTTCATTGCTGGCCCCTGGAATTTAATTTTTTTTTTTTTTTGGCGGGGAGAAGTTATCAATATATATTTTAAAATTAATTCTATTTATTATATTTTATTCCCCACCAAGGCTTCCCATGGCCCTTAGGATAACAACTGGGCTCCTTGAAACAGCCCTGCCAGCCCTACATGTGACTTAATTTGCACAGTTGCAGTAAAAATTAGTGTGCCCACCAATCAGATAAGGAACTGAGGCGCAGACAGGAGCAGAAGGAGCCTTGCCTGGCATGGGGGTGGAGAGGATGGGGTGCCTCCTGGGTGCCTGCCTGAGCTGCCTGACCACTCCCTCCCTCCCGAGGAAGCAGATATGAGGCTGGACCCGCCTGGCCTCTGGCACAGGTGCCTGGGAGGTAAATACTGGGTGTGACCCTTCCTTCTAGGAATAGGCTGGCTGGAGGTTTCCTTCAAAGAAGTGGGCAAGGCCCTATCGGGCTGCCCTGAGGTCGGGCCAAGAACTCTGTCCTGGACTCACTCCGGGATCCAGGTTACACTGGTGGCCACGTGCCTCCAGAGGGCCCTGCGAGTTTGTTTTGGCCGATGCTCCAAGGGGCTCACTAGCTGGAGACCAGTTATGGTTAGAGGGTGAGAGCCTGGGGTCTAGGTCAGAGGGACTAGGTCCTGGTCCCCGCTTTGCCCTGAGCAGCCCTGTGACCTCAGGCAGGGTGCTCTTCCTTTCCGGTCCTCAGTGTGCCCATCTGTACAATGGGGTTGATAAAGCATGGCTTAACATATCCTTAGGCCAACCTCTCTGGGCCTCAGCTTCCTCCTCTGTGAAATGGGTGAGTAGTGGGGCCTCCTCACAAGACAGGCAGATGAAAGGAGCTGATGCATACACAGTGCCAGGAGCGGGTGGGTGCTGGCAAGGGCTGTGTTGGTGATAAGACTATGATAACCGGTCAGATGTGCACCCAAGTGGCAACTTCATCCTCATCCTGCTGACGGCACGAGAACCTTGTCACTCAGGGTTAAATGTAGTCTCCCACACATCAACTCTTGATTCGGGACTCCTGCGTTTCAATTCCTCTCCACTCCATCCCTTTGCCATGGGTAACACCTGTTGGGAGACAGGCCTTCACAACTCTGGTGGCTCCTGGCTGCCTGACTGTCTGGCAGCTTCTGCCCAGCGGTGGTATTTATTCTGGGCAGCGGGCTGCTCGGATCTGGGTGCTCCTGGGGTGGGAGACGTTGGACCTCCAGATGTCTGGCTCTCCTCTCCTCCTGGGTCCACACCCTCTCGCAGGTGGGTGTGCTCCAGGCCTTGTGAGTGTGAGCGGAGGGGCTGGTTTACCTGTGAGCTGAGACCCTCCAGGGCTGGTGGGATCCCCTGCTCTTCTCTGTCGTCTTGTACTAAGATGCGTGGTGCCTCCCTCCGCTGGGAACTGAATGACTGTGGCAGGCAGAGCTCCTGCACCCAGTGCTGGGCTGTGGGGAGGGAGAGCTGACCATGGCTGTGCTCAGCCCCCTGTTACTGCAGCATAACCTGGACCACCCTCAGCGAGGGGACACAGTCCCCAGGCCTGTGGCTGGATTCTGGAATTCTTGTGTCTGGGACATGTGACACCTCTGGCTTTTCTGTGGGCCCTTTGCAGGCTGGGGGCCCTGGAGTGGGCCCAGTCTCAGGCTTCCCTTAGCCTGCACGTGGCTCACAGCTGTGTGCACCGCTGCTCACGGGGAAGCGGGACTCCAGGCTCTGCTGCTGTCAGCGGCACCCCCTCCGTCCACTCTGTGCTTCCAGAGCCCCACACCCACCCTCTCTTCCTGGGCTGAGTCAGGGCTCCATGTTTCATCTGGTAACCTCAAATCTCATCTCTTCTTTTATGATTTTTTTTTTTTAGGTTCTACATAAAAGTGAGATCATACAGTATTTGTCTCTCCCTGTCTGGCTTATTTCACTTAGCACGATGCCCTCCAGGTTTATTCCCGTTGTTGCAAGTGGCAGGAAGGCTGAATAACATCCCATTGTGTGTACACACCAGGTCTTCACCCATCAGCTGTTGAAGGGCTTTTGGGTTGATTCCGTACATTATAGCGAATAACGCTGCAATGAACACAGGGAGGTCTTTTGAATGAGTGTCTTGGTTTCTTTGGATAAATGTCCAGAAATGGAATTGCTGGATCACCTGGCAGTTCTGTTTTTAATTTTATGAGGAACCTCCATACTGTTTTCGGTCGTGGCTGTGCCTTTTATCTTCCTATCAACAGCGCACAAGGGTTCCGTTCTCTCCACATCCTCACCAACACTTGCTGTTTGTTGTCTTTCTGAGGACAACCATTCTAATAGGTGTGAGGTGACATTTCATTGTGACTAATACTTGGAAAATCTAACTTTAATTGCAAAAGACATGTCACAATGTTTGCCACAAGTGAAACACGAACCTGGTTTGCCACAAATAGCAGGTAACAAGTGCCATGAAGATAAAATCAAGCCGTCGATTCTGGCTCCAGAGGTTGCCTGTTGAAGATGGGGGGGTGGGGGTGGTTCTTTTGCAAAAAGGAAAGATCAGCAAATGCTTAAATGGCATTAAAGACCAACAAGCACCCATAGAAACGTCTCCTTTGCCTTTACCTGAAAGATCGGCAGGGAATGAAAAAATGGACTCTCTTACCCGTGATCTGAGGTTACCTGAGACCCCCATTCCCACCAGGGCATCTCACTTGTGGGGACACAGAGGGGCCATGGAGAGCTATGGGGGACTGTAAGGGAGGTTTGGGTGGAGGGGCCGAGCTCTACACATGACAACACTGTTCCCATCCATGACCACACAGTCGCCCCTGTAACCTGCCCTTCTTGGACGTAGTATGAGAAACAGACCTGGGTTTGAATCCTGCCCTGGGACTGGAGCAGGTCTCTGCCTCTTCCTCTGCTCCCTCTGGGGAGCGGAAAGCACTTTGGGACAGGCCGAGAGGCAGCGAGACGCACACTGCTCTTGGGAGTGTCAGCGTAGATGCGGATGAGGCACAGTTACCCCAGCAGGTCTTCACCTCTCAGCCAGGGCCCAGGCCTGCTGGGTGGGAATCATTCTCAGCCTCATTTCCCAGACCTGTGACCTTGACCAAGTCTCATAACCCATCTGTGCCTCGGTTTCCTCATCCGGAAAAAGGGGAAGTCAGTGTACCTACCTCACAAGGTTACTGCAAGGATGAAGCAAGATGGATGATGACTGTGATTTTAGCACAGGGCCTGATGCGGAGATGGTGCCTGAAGCTGGTGATGAAGGTGATAAAGATGATGAGGATGAAGGTGATAAGATGAGGAGGATGAAGGTGATAAAGATGAGGAGGATGGCGCTGACAGACACAGAAGACAGCTATGTGTGGAATAATGCAGGGCAGGGAAGCACAGAGTCAGAATGTGTTTGCGACATGCATTTCCCATGATTACCTTCCCACAATTCAGGGGCATCCAGGGAGGATGTGCGAGTGGCCCCATCGCACATGGAGGGCTCTTTAGGCGGCTGCCTCTGTGAAGCGTGGCCATGGTCTCTGCAGCCCCTGCCCGGCCTGGGACCGGGCACAGAGGCTCCAGTGGCCACTCCCTGGAGTGAGAAGCCAGATAACCTGTCCATTCACCTCAGGGTGCAAAAGGTCATTGTGTGAGCCAGACACTCACCGCTGCTCCTCTGGGCAGAGTGCGAACGCTTGCCCACTGGCCCTTTGGGAAGGTGTGTGAACTTCCATTTACCAGGAGGGGAAACTGAGGCTCAGAGACGGGAAGGCGCTTGCTCTTGGTCACATAGAAAGTAGGTTTGGAGTCAGGAGTTGAGCCTGTGTCTGCTGGCCCTAAGGGCTCTGTGTGTGCCTGTGTGCACATATGTGCATTGTGAGGAGATGTGCGTATACTTACACACGTGCATGCGTGTTTGGGGGCACTCAGGGCAAAGCTACAGGGCTGGTTAGATTGGGAGCCTCCTAACCAGCCTCTGGCCTCCACGCTCACCCTCACTCAGAATACCCTCCGAGCAGCAGTCAGGTGGCTCTGATAAACTATAGGTCATGACATGGCCTCCTCTCCTCAAAGTCCTCCCAGGGCCCCCCACATCCTCACAGAGAGGCCTCCCAGGACCGCCGGCCTACGCCATCATCTCTCGTCCCATCTCCGCTCACCTCTCCCAGCTGCCGTCCAGCCGCACCAACCCTCAGTGTCTCCAGTGTGCCCAGGCCCTTGCACCGGCTGTTCCCTTTGCAAGGGACACCGTTCCCCAGATACCCACAGGGCTCTCTCCCTCACCTCCTTCCATCCTTGCTTAAATGCCCTTTCGAAGCACGACTTCCCATGCTCTCCCTGCTCGGAACTGCAGCTCCGTTCTTCCCCCCTTTCTGGGCTCTGTGTATTTTCTCTGTGCACACAGCCCTTCCTGGTCACTGCAGAATTCCTGGATTTGTTTGTTTGTCGCCTGCCTCCTCCGCTGGGAGGTTGGCTCCAGGGGCCACAGAGCTTGGTCTGACTGCTCGGCGCCTGCTTCACGGCAGGTGTTCAGGGTTGAATAATGTGCAAATGATGAGAGAAGTGAGCCCGCTCCCCTGCTGGGGGCCTCGCGGGGACCAGCCAGAGGGTGGTGGGCTTTGCAGTCACCTCAGAGGCAGATGTCACCACGGGCAGGCAGAGGGTGCACTTCCCAAGGTATTTGGACGGTGACTGTCCTGCCCAGGTGGACTGGCAGGAAAGCTCAGTGTCAATAAAGTGCGGGAGATAAGCAGGTTCAAGAGAAGACACGGAGATGGGGCGAGCTCCAAGCAGTTCCTGCGAATCTGCTGGGCAGGGGAGGTGTGGGCGGCTGCCCTGCCAGGGAAGCTGGGGTTGGCGAGGAGCCTGCCTGCGTGAGCGAGCAGACGAAATGTGGTCTGGCCTCACACAGGAATGAGATGCTGACACACGCCACCACAGGGACGAACCTTGGAAACTTTATGCCAAGTAAAGTGAGCCAGTCACAAAGCCACATGCTGCATGAGTCCACCTACGTACAGGCAGATCCAAGACAGAAAGATGGGGGTGAGTGGGGAAAGGCTGCTTACTGGGCCCCGGGTTGCCTCTTGGGAAGACAAAGATACCCTGAAACTAGATAGATACAACATGATGAATGAACCCAAAGCCACTTTAAAATAGTTAACTTTGTTATGTGAATTTTACCCCAATTGATGAAAATAAAAAGCTGACGGCAGAGCTGCCTCCTCTGTAGCAGGCTCCTTCCACTGGCAGTCTGGGGGTGACCGGGTGGGGTGCAAGGACACAGACTGGAATACTGAGTCCTAGAATGAGCTGCTACTGCCCTCTGCCCAGCCCCCTGACCTCAGCGGAGCGAAAGCCTGGGTGGGTTGCTAACACAAACTGGTCTCTCTTTGAACAGGGAGAGAGCCCAGAGCCCATGCGGGTAATGGGATTTGCTTTTATTGTATTTACTTTTATGCTCTCTTTAATTTCTGGCAAGTAGAGAGGGTTGAGTCACTGGTGACCTCTCTTTTACAAAGACAGGCCCACATCCGGCCCTCAGTACCTGGGAGCAGGGTCTTTGTCGATGTGATGAAGTGAAGCTGCCTCTTCTCAGAGGCTCTACTGCATCCAAGGAGTCCTAATGCAGTGGCTGGCGTCCTTGTAAGGGAAAGGAAGTTTGGCACAAAGGGAAGAAGGCCGTGGAAGACAGAGGCAGAGATCAGAGCGGTGCAGCCACAAGCCAAGGAAAGCCAGGAGAGGCAGGGAACAGTCTCGCTGGGAGCCCAGAGGGAACCAGGAACAACCCATCTGACCCCTGGACTTCAGACCTCTGGTCCCCAGAACTGAGAGAGAATAACTTCCTGTTGTCGGAGCCCCCCAGCCTGTGCTGCTTTGTGATGGTGGCACAGCAAGTGCCACCGGCTTTCAGAGGGAAAGTCTCCCTTTTAGATGCAATCGATCCTCGAAAAACACGGGTTCAAACTGTGCATGTCCAATTACACAAAGATTTTAGGAAATAAACACCATAAATGTACAGGGTGGGGCAAAGGTAGGCTTACAGTTACGAGCAAGTGAAGCTCAGAGTTTATCCTTGTATTATTATTATTGTATTGTTTTCCACAGAACATCCATACCTACTTTTGCCCTATCCTGTATTTTCTCTTAATAACATTTCCCCTCTAGTTGACTTACTGTAAGCATACAGTACATAATACACACACACATACAAATGACGTGTTAATTAATCAGCTGTCAGTCACGTTTTTGGGGAGTCAGAGTTACACTTGGGTTTTCAACTCTCTGGGGATCAGGGCACTCAGACGCACTGATCTTCCAGGGTCACCTGCACCCTGAATGTGTAAGGCACTCAGGAGTGGAGGAAGTGACCGTCCAGGTGTTGAGGGCCTGTGTGTGCAGGTGGCACATCCAACTGTCCGGGGGAGGGGGGGGGGAATGAGGCTGGGCTGGGGCATGTGGCTCAGGAGGAAGAATGCTGGAGGGCCTGGGGGTGCGGAGGCCGCTCAGGCAGCAGGGCCTGTGATCTGTGGCAGGCAGGGGGCCCCCACACTGTCCCCGTCCAGACATTTGAGCACATTTGCAGGAAAGCCCAAGTGTTCCCGGTCAGTGATTCAGAGCTGCCTTCCTTTGGGGAAAAGCACTTTAGACAGGGAGGTATTTTCCCACCACCCTGGAGTGCAGGGAGGAGAGAGAGGGGGTTCCCAGCAGACGGCCAGTGGGAAAGCCATCTGCCCCATGTGGGTCACTTGCAGGCGGGATGCTGCCCACCCTCACTGGCCTCCCACCTCCGGGTGCCATCAGAGGGTGCATGGGCAGGCTTGCTGGCACCTCCTCCAGGGCAGAACCCCAAACTCTCGCCGGTCACTGGATGGGTCCCTGGGGAAACCCTAGGCTGCTTCCAGTCGGAGGGAGGACACTCACGCTCTGGACGCCCCTGAAGAGAAGCCAGCACTTCCTAAGAGCTGGAGGCGAAGAGGAGAAGCCAGTGCTCCAGGCACGAGCTCAGGGCCTCACTGCCCAGGTCTGGGGAGCGCATGGTTCTGACACCAATTCCACCTCACCTCCTTCTTCCTGCCAACAGCCCAGGAACACACGGCCCAGCAGCCCCTCACCCCAGGGCGGTCTCCTCACAGCTGCTGCCTCTGGCCCTGCTGCCCTGGGCCTGCTTCCACCTTCTCCACGGTACCCCTCCAGGAAGATCTGTTTTCTACACTATAGCCGCCGTGATGCATGAGTGCCATGTGCCTGCCAGGCATGGCTGCTGCTGGGATGGGGCATAGCACTGGGTCCCAAGCAGGCCCCGGTGCAGAGCAGAATCCAACCTCAACGCAGTGACTCCAGCCCCTTTGACGGCCTGGGGTGGGAGGGGAAGGGAACCCTGCTGGGGGCAAGTGGGAGACCGAACACCCAGGGCACCCTGCCCTCTGCAGCAGCCTCCACCTTCCGGAGGCATTGCTCAACCTGTGGTATGAGGTGGGGAGGTGGGTGGCGCCCCCATTCACTTTGGACTCAATTCAGGGTATACCTCAAGGCCCAGAAGGTCCGGCAAGGTTTAAGCTGGAGCGTCAGGATCTGCCGTGAGAACCATTTCCAGGAAGTTCCAGAGCTCACACTGGTGCATGTCCTGGCGCTGGAAGGAGCCCGCCCCAGCACGCACTTCCCGATGCCGGGCCCTGCTGCTTCCCCGCCAGCACCACGTGGAAGCCACAACGCAGAGGCTCCCTGCACCTGCCTGGGGAGGTGGGGCAGTTAGCGGCACCTTCCGCACAGGCACCACCTGAAGCGTGATGGCGCGCAGGTGAGGGACATGGAGCATGGACCAGGCTCACTGCCCCGGGCAGCGGGGGGCGGGGGTACTTTCTGGATGGAACCCGATGCACCTGCGTTTCCCCAGCTCTGGGCAGGAACAGCCCTGCCTCCCTTTCAGGAACGGGAACGCTGACAGCTGTGACAGACGGAGGGTCGGACAGCAGAGACCCTGCCCTGTGCCTGCGTGGCCGCCCTGCCACAGCACACGAAGCAGCAGCCACGTTCTGGTAGCTCTTTCGCGTTTATTGCCAAGTAACAATTTACAAGGAAGTTCCAGTTCTCATTTCCACCCTGGTGTGCAGTGTTCACGCAGCGTGAGTCAGCCTGGTGAGCAGGTACTTCCCTGGAATGGTCCCTCAGCCCCGAAGCGTGAGGTTTCCTAACCCTGCTCCTCCTCCCGACAAACTTATTTACATATTTACAGTCTATGCCCAGTGTCAACAGGACTACACGAAGTATTTCTCACTTATTGCATCTAGAAAAGATGAGGATCGTTTCACCCCGCCCTTGGAGTGCTCCTCGAGGCTTTGGAGACCTCTCACCGTCGCTGGCTGAGACTGGTGCTGGGGTAGAAGCTGCCTCCTGCAGAGCACAGAGCAGGGCAGGCCTGGCGGAGGGGGAGGGGCGGAGAAGGCCTGCTGGGGTGGAGGACCCTCCTGCCCACCCTCCCTGGGATGGGGCATCAGCCCCACCTTCTCACTGTGGCTTTGGGACGGTCCCCTGCTCCTCCTGGGGAGCTCCTTGAACCCGTCCCGCCTGGCCTTTGGGGAGAGGCGCCCTCACTCCCTCAAGCCAGGAAGGACATTGCTTCTCCACGGCAACTTTCAAAGCTGAGTTGGGGGGCGGGGGGGCTCATGTGGTCAACCCTGCCCCTAGTGTGGCCAACCCGAGAGCTCAGTGTGGACTTGGGGAGGGGAGGCCAACCCCAGACCCTCCTGCAGGAACGTGGAGGTGGGGGCTGGTGGGCTGACTGAGGCTGACATCAGAGGTGAGTTTAAGGGCCCATGGGTCAGTGTCCCTTCTGCTCTGGGCTCTCCAAGAATTCCTTGCTTAACAGTCTCTGCCCCCCTGAGACCCGGTGCTCTGTGTGGACTGGCCGGCCTGGGAGTGCCCCGCCATGAAGTCTGTGGGGTCCTGAAACAGCCGAGTCCACTGCTAAGGCGGCCAAGACCTGGTGAGGTGACACCTTCATCAGAGGCAAGACCCTGCCTGCCCCTCCGGACCTCAGCCCTCCCAGCACAAGGCTATGTGTCCTCCTCCTCAGCATCGAGATGTCGGGTGAAGGCAGTCCTCATCCACACACCTAAAGGCGAGCTAGTGGCTGCGGGGGAGGGGGACAATCTGCACCTTTCACTCGACAGTCCATGGAGGCTACGTCCAGCTCCCCAAGTCTGGGCAGTGCTGCCACAGGCCCTGAGCAGCTGTTCCCCTGCGGAGACCTTCTCCGTCAGTGTCGGAGGCCACGAAGCCACCAGGTACCACTGGGTTCTGGATGGCAGGTGGTGGTCCCGGGGAGGGCCTGGTTCCACCTGGGAAGTCACTTGGCTTCAGTTCTGCTGCCCGAGTTACTGGAAAACCAGAAGTGCACAGCCTCGGGACGGGCTGTTTCCACATGCAGACAGGTCCCGCAGGACCCATTTCTGGCTGCTGGAGAAGGGGTACCGCTGGCCCTCCTCCCCACCGACTGTCCTCCTCTCCAGTCCCACCTGGCTCTGTGGGTGGTCGTGGCCTGTCCCTCTTGCTGGGGACTTCTTGTTTAGGCCCTGAACTTCCAGCCCAAAAGAATCTTTTTTTCGTTGAAGATCGGTGGGCATAGCTGCCCGAAGGACTTCTGACTGGCACCACTCTAGTCCCGTGTAGGCCTGCTGTGGCAGCTGGACCGAGGGAGGCGGAGAGGACCCGTCCTCTAACAGGTGGGTGGTGAGCAGGCGGAGCGTCTGAGGCCACTGGGGTGAACACTGGCAGGCAAGCTGCAGAAGGTCTCAGCACAGCGGGGGGGGGGGGGGGGGTTGCTTGGCTGTTTCATTGGATCCGGGAGAACTGGCCCACGCACCCTTGGCCCAAAGGGAGGGGGTTCATTTAACAAACAAGCTGTGTCTTGGCGGTGGCAGCAGAGGAGGAGTGCACAGGATTGAGCAGGCGACGTAGATGCTGCTGCCACTGGGGGCTTCACGGTCCCCACTGGTTCTTTCTTAGGCAAACAGAGATGGGACAATTGAAGGGGATGCTGGGGAACTGTTCTGCTTGCTTTTGGGCCAGAGCCCAGGAACCAGTACTGAGCCAGGAGCTGACTGAAGTTTCATGAAAAGACTTCAGGTAACGTGAGGCCCCTGGGCTGCTGGCAGGGAAACCCCCACCCTCTCTGCTCCCTGTGTACCTGAGAATACACGTATCTCCCTTATTTTGTTTAAAGAATACTCTAAACGTTCCAGGAAGGTACTTATCATCCCACAGGCTTGCAGAGTTAGTGAGTAATAAAGAAATAAGAATCACTTAAGAAAACGGCGAAGGCCAGACTGAGAACTCTACACCAAAACACTGGGAAGTTGAGGGGAAAACGAAAACGAAAACTTAACAGTAACCTTACACTTTTTACATGACACTAAACCTCAGCAGTGAGGATTTTTTTGGACTTTTCAACAAAATAGGCGCTTTTAAAATAAATGCTTTCCACCTGCTGCCAAAATGGAAATAAATACCCAAAGGAGATGTTTATCAACGTTCGCAATGTCCTGCAAATTTCTGCCTATGGAGACCTCGTCCGCTTCTTCTGTGCACACTGGGATGCACAGAGGAGCTGTGAGCTGGGCAGGGCCGGCTGATGGAGTGGTGGTGGTGGGTCCTGCCACCCAGGCTGCGGGGCACACAGACCAGGAACCCAACCACTTGGGCGCCACCTCAGTCCTCTGGGTTTGCTGGGGTGTCTCCATGGGTCCCAGCTGCTCTCAAAGTGGAAAGTGAAAGGAATTCAAATGGAGTCAAGGAGCACATGGGGGTGAAGATGGTCACAGCGATGCTCTCCATGTGTCTCTGGAGACAGTGGCCTGGGTCCCTACCAGCGGAGCCACACCCACAGAGGGAGGCTGCGTGGCTCGGACTAGTGCTCAGTGGGACCTGCTGGCTCCGGATGTGCAATCTCCTTGCCTGGGGTCACCGTGCTCTCGGCGGCTAGTAGGGGTGGCGGGGGGATGCCTGCGAGGGTATGAAGGCTGTGGGGGTCCACAGGTGGGACGAGGGTCAGTGACTCCACGCTCAGCGTGTCGGCCGAGTCCTCGCAGAGCAGGGAGATGGTGGGCTGCTGGGCCGGGGTGAGGCTGGGGGACAGGCTGACCGTCTCCATGTCCACGCTTTTGGCCAGGCTCTTGCAGGGTCTGGCATTTGCTTCCATTTCGTTGACGATCACCAACTGGTCGGGAAGGTTAGGCTGAGGCTGTTCCATAGTCACGGCGTCATCTGGGTGGGGGGAAACACAGGGACACTTAGCTCAGAGGCTTTTGCTCTGTAGGCACCCTCTGCCCCATCCTGACAGAGGCCCAGGGGAATCTGGGCGGGAGATGGTGGTGTGGAGGGAAGAGTTTGCTCCACAGCTCCTTCTGGGGGCACAGAAGTTGGTGAATCCAGTGTGACCTAGGCCTGGGGGACTCTGTCGGGGCCCAGGGCTACCCTCACTTGCCATGCAAGGGAGAAGTGAGGGGCTTGTGCAAAAATCATGGGGTGGATTATGAAAGCCCAGTTCCTGGGTGCCCCAGGGGGCTGCGTGGATGCACCAGGCCTGACCCACCTGCCTGACGACAACACGCGTGTAGGGAGGAAATGGGCTTGGGGGTGCTTATCACTTCATGCTATTTCCAGAGTCTAATTTGGTGACATTTACCAAAAAGGGAACTCACTGCAATATATATGTATATGACAGAGAAGGGAATTCTACAGAACTTTTTAACTCGCGAAGCTGGGCCTGCTGCCTCCTGTTCCTTCTTGAAGTGCTGAGTTAGCACTCACTAAGGGACTGTGACCGCCCAGGCCATTCTGGTCCCCACAGGGAGAAACCAAGTCAGAAGGAAGGGGAGGCTCTGCCCCATACAGTTACTCTCAGAGCGGCAGTTTCTTTTTTGGGTGCTTTTCAAACCCTTCATTAGGTTACAGACAGATGGCCTCCTTTGCTTTCCAATGACGGACCCGCCTGGACAGACACGATGGTTGTGACTAGAAGGCATCGAGGGAAACATCTTCTAGGATGTCACATGCCCGCAATTTGAAAGCATCGATAAGAAGGCCGTGGGCATCTCGCTTGGAAAGCAAATTGCCATTTGTATGGACCATGGGGTTGAGGAGCCATCGGCTGGAGGTGCTGGCGACACCGTGGGCCCTGAGTCTGGGACTTGGGAATGGTGGTAGATATTCTTTTGTCCAATACGATTCTAGTCTGTTTGTTTGTTTGTTTCATCTAAGTTAAGCCAAAACAAAATAGAACTGCCAACACTGAGCAACAGAATGGAAAAACCAAGAGCAAAATAAAACCAAAGGGCACCCAGCATGGATAAAGGAGAGAGGATGAGGATCCCCATGTGGAGAGAAAGTGCAAGCAACAGATTGAGCCCCCGAAGTACATGGCAGGGTTTCTTCCCATGAGACTCTCAGGCGAGAGGAGCACTGCAAGGTCCCAGTTAATTTCTTTATAGCCCCCCCGCCCCCGCCGGTTTTTTTTGTTTTGTTTTGTTTTTTTTGTTTTTTAAGTGAAATAAGGTCAGAGAAAACCACTGTGTGGGACTTTGGGCCTGTCCTCACCTCACTCCGGGAGGGTGGCACCGTGGGCATCAGTGGAAAAAGTGACTTGAGCAGGGCTGACCTGAGAGAATGGTGAACACCCCACACGCAACCTGGTTTCTCCGAATTTCTGTGACCTTGCTTCATTCAGTTAAGAACAGCTGTGGCGATGGGCTGACCCAGCATGACCTGCCTGTCATTCACCGGGATGTGTGGCTGAGAGGGGGCTCGGCTCACCTGCCCCGCGGCCGCACCTCGCTTCACAGGAGTGGGTGCGTGTCCGTGAGCCTTGTGCATGTGGGTACACATGCGAGTCGAGCTGCTGACAGGACAGTAGAGAAATGACTAATTCTCCAAATGGCACTTTTGTGCCATCTGGAGACAGATCTGCAGAGCATTTCCTTCACATTTTTCTCAAAACGCCTATGTGAGAGTTCCCTCTCTGCCCGGCCACGTTTGCAGGCAGATATTCGAAAAAGCTGGCAACCCTCTCTCCCTGGTCCCTGATGGGGTTTTCGGTGATGAGAAAAATCGAGGATGCGGGAAAGCTGCCATCATATATGTTGGAAAACAAACAAACCGACAACAACACCCTATGCACAACACTGGATACTTCTTTAGGAAAAGAACCAACATAAACATAGCTTTTTTTTTTTTTTTTTAAGATCTGAAACATGTCTTTCATTACATTGTTTAATTATTCAGGGTTCACCTGAATAACCCAGAATAAACTCCTCCTCTCAGGATCCTTAACTTACCCCACTTTTTGCCCTACATGGTAATATTTACAGGTTCCAGGGATTGGAACATGGGTGTGTATTTTAGGGGCCACCATTTAATCTATATTGTGACCCTAACAAGAGATTTCAGTTTTTTGGAGCTACAGTTCCTCATCAGTGAGATGAGGACAATGACCCCTCATTGTCATGGCTGTTTAAATATATTTTCCATGTAAAACATGCTTTCAGGGTCACATAAATTAGCCTGTTGTTTTTTTTTTAATAAGAAAAATACAACCTCCTCTTCCCCGTCACCCACAGCACTGCCTTACTTTATTTATTCTTAACTTATTATTATTGCTAAACTAAGAACTGCTTCACACTTATCCACTGGGGAGGGGGCTTTGCAGGTTCCTCGAGGGGAAAACAGCCCAGCGAAGACACGTTTTTGGTCGAGTGCCGAGCTGCAAAGGTTACTGCAGGTGGGTTTATGAGGTCTAAGGCTACAAATTGGGGCCTGGCCCAGGAAGTGAGGGATTTGGAGGACACTCTGGCTTCCTGGCCAGGGGCAGGGTAGACGACGGGAGGCCCGAGTGGGAAATCCCGGATGTCCAGGCTTCCATGAGCGATGCTCGGCCTCCCCGTGGCTCTGCCCCAAGCTGACCATCACGTCCCTGGCCGGCACCCTCAGAAGCTGTCTTTGGCTCTGGGGCAGGGGCTTGGCTGACCCTTGCTGAGTGAGTTACAATTTCCAGTAAGAACCTGGGTTTGATGTGCTCGTCTGGAATAGGTGGGAATGAGTGAGGTGGGGGAGAAAAGAACAGCACAGCAAGTCAGAGGGCAAAGCTCAGAGGAAACAGCTTTTAAACACAAAAGAAGGCAGGAGGCTCCTGACTGGCAAGCACAGCTGCCAAGTGGGAGGGCGCGTGTGGGAAACCCTGAGGAATCCTCGAGGGAGAAGGCAGTGCCGGCACCCTCGCCGCAATCCGGAGCGTAATCGTAAGAGGGGGACGATGGAGTTATAGCCATCGGTGTGTTTGTAACTTTCGGCCTTTGGCTGGAATGTGACGGAATCTATCACTTAACTTTGAGCAAGACCAGGATAAAATGAAAAGAAAAAAATAAAAATAAAGCTGACTTCTTGCTTGCTTATTGCAAAAATCTACCACCCCACCCCGTGGCCTACACTGAGCTGTCCTTCCTGCGAAGGCGTGGGCCTGTGCCGGGCCTGGCCTGCACCGTGTTACCCAGAAGGGCAGTGTTTCCAGGCGGTGGGGTCTGGCATGGAAGGGGAAAGGGCCAGGGGATTGGATCCTCAGGTGAGGTGAGGCCACAAAGGGCGGGAGCTCCAATCCAGGGAAGGTGAGGACATGCCCACTCCGAGGGCGCTCTTGGGCCACGACGTGGTGTCCTGGGAGCCCAGCCTGGCCCGCATGCCGAGCAGAGCCCGCTGACTGTGCAAATGTGGCGGGCGAGGGGCGTCGTGGGCGCGGGGCTAACGGAGGAGACCTGCCTGCATGGATTGTGCCAGAGTTGCCGTGACAGCTGCCGTTCGAAGCACTAAACCCAGTGGCCGCCGTGACTGTCGGCCTCCGACAGGCTGAACACTCGCCGGCGTCCTTTCCTGCCACTCCTGACTAGAGGGAAACACAGCAACAGATCATTGAAAGCCTTTAACAACAGGACAGAAAGGCGACACGGAGAGGGGCACAGAGCAGAGACCAACACTGCGCATCGGTGAGTGTGCAAGGGGCGGGGCAGTGCCCAGGGTTGCTGTGGCAGCAGGCGCGTGGGGCGCAGCCCCCATGCAGGTAAGACGTCCCCTACTCCGTCCCTCCAGGACGAGGTGGTGTCGGGGCTCAGTCGGGGTAAGGACAGCAAAGGTTCGGTGCTGTTGGGATGGAAAGAGTAGGGCCGTCAGCATCTTCTGGTTTGGTGAGAGACCAGGGGCCCGTCCGTTTCGATGCAAACCAGCAGGTAAGAGGTGAACCCTGCATCCGAAGGAGGCTCTGAGGAGGGGAGGCTGTGTGGTTGGAAGATCGGAGCCAAACCAGTTGGTGCAACAAGCAGATTTCTGACCCAGCGATGAGGCCGACGACCCTTGGTGTCAGCACCCGAGAGCCCAGAGCGCAGCTCTCTGAGTTCTGGGAAGGCCTCGGGGGCTAGGCGCTCTGAGACATCCTCCCCAGCCACGGTGACACTCTCCAGGCGCCGCTCTAGTGACGAACCTTTGAAAACCAAGACTGAACCATGGCAGGAGGATCTGAGACCTGGTGCCGGGAGACCAGAGGGTTGGTTCTAACAAGCTGCAACAAAAACGTTAGGAGCATCTCATTGGGAAGGAAGGAACCGTCATCTGAGACAAACCCGGGATTACAGCAAAGCTTAAAATCAAGGCCACAGAATATAAGGTGAAGGTACCTAATGCCACTAAAATTTAAGCTTAAAAATGGTTACAATGGTACATTTTATGTTATTTATATTTTATCCCAATTTTTTAAAAATGCCGTGGAGAAAAGACAGTACCTTTGACTCAGGTTTCTGTCCTTAAAAGTCCTGCCCGACTGTGGTAACAGTTCAGTGACATGCAGGTTTGTCTTGGGCTGTCTGGCTCTAAGTTGGTCCAAATGGGACTGTGTCCTGGGGTGAAGGTCGTATGTTCAAACAGTCACCCTAGGGAGAGGTGAGGACGGGGAGGCAGGCCCCGCAGAGCTGTACCCTGCCCCTATCAAGCTCCAGACAGGAACCAAATCGTCCTTCTTTCAGTAAACCTTGGGGAAGCGTCACAGTGGCCACATTTCATAATTCTGTGGACCTTCGGAAAGGACATCTCAAAGGGCAGGCTGGCCCAGCCTGGGTGGTACAGTGGGTGAGCACAGACCTATGAACCAGGAGAGTCACGGTTCGATTCCTGGTCAGGCACATGCCTGGGTTGCCAGCTCGATCCCCAGTGCGGGGTGTGCAGGAGGCAGCCGATCAATGATTCTCTCTCTTCTCTCTCTCTTCCTCTCTGAAATAAATAAAAATACATACATTTAAAAAAAAGAAAAGAGCAGTTTGGCCTTAACTCTGACTTAATTTTTTTTAACAAATGATTTTTTTCCTCCTCAAAGTAGCTCACCTAGAACACATGTGAAAGATTATGTGTGCATTTGTGTGTATGTATGTACATGTGTAGTGTATCTATCATGTATACAGGCATAACTCAGCAAATATTTCTTATTTAAAAAATATATTTTTATTGATTTCATAGAGGAAGGGAGAGGGAGAGAGAGATAGAAACATCATTGATGAGAAAGAATCATTGATTGGCTGCTTCCTGCACACCCCCCACTGGGGAATCTAGCCGGCACCCCAGCCATGTGCCCCAACCAGGAATCAAATGGTGACTTCCTGGCTCATAGGTCGATGCTTAACCACTGAGCCATGCCGCCAGGCTCAGCAAATATTTCTAAAGAATTCCTACTTGTCTTATATTTGGTTCCAAAATTGGGTCTATCTTCTCTTTCCTGCCATACGTTCTCTGCAATTTCAGCTTCTCAAAACCATAAATGTTTAAGGAAAAAATGTGCTGACTCCAAGCCTGTAATTTTCTCACTGGGAAATGAGAAAATTTCAGGCCAGCTCTTGGGGACGAGTGGGCAACAGGAGGCCGGGTTCCTGGATGCTCCCCTGCGCAGGACGCCAGCTCTCCCCAGAAAGACTTGAAGATCTCAAAGCACTTTACAAGACAGTGGGAACAGGTCAACTCCTGTATCGGGTGGTAAAACTACCCAGTAAAGTCTCTTCTGCACACCTTTAACAGGTACATAATTGAAGGTGAAAATAAAATCCCTCGCCCCAATTCTTTCTGGTTGGTTATGCTGGTTACTAAGAAATTCAGCTTTGGTTGTGCCTTCAGTCTGGAGTGTCTCTTGGCCCTGATTTGAGGGTCAGTACCTGCTAAAGAGCCACTCATACCCACCCAGTCTCTGGTGTGCAATGGCAAATCAGAAGCTGGTGCTTCCAGCACAGAGGGCACCTCTGGGCAACTGGCAACCGCTGACCCCTCTGGGTGGGGTCCCTTCCCCTTGTGAGGAGCCCTCTGCCAGTGCTGGGCCGCAGGCTTCAGCCCTGATGGGCATGGGGACTGTTTCTCAAAATCAGGCTGCCCCAGGCTGTGTTGAGGAGGGCAGAATTCCCAGGCAGACCCCAGGGCGATGGGGAAAGGAATTAACCTGTCTCCTGTCAGATTCCGGGCTCTTTTTGTGTGAGACTCAAGGCCGCCTTCCTCATGGAGCCCTGGCCTGGTGAACCCTCACCCTTTGGCTTTCAGCTCCAGTGTGGCCTCCTCCAGGAGCCTCCGTCGCTCCTGCAGCTGCTCAGCTGTCTGAGCTCCCTGCACGTTTCCTTTGTCGTTGTTTGTAACTGGACACTTATCTGTGTGGTCGTCTGATGGACCGTGGGCTCCCCAGCTAGCCCGTGCATGCCACCTTTTATTATCCTGTATCCCTAGTGTCTGCATGTGGGAGGGGCTCAACAAATTTGTTTGTTTAGAGAAAGTTAATACAGTGGAGGTGGGGTACCAAGGCAAAGGCAGAAAAGATGCAGAGAGATAAGCCACTGAGAGGCTGAGGGGCAGGGTGGGGTGGCCTGTAGAGGGCCCTACTGTGGTCAGGGTTGACAGCCGCAGAACTTGAGTGGTGGTACTAAAGGCCCCAGAGGAAGCTGAGAAAATCTGCATTTGGGATAAACCTGTTCTCTTTCAAACTCAGACAGGAAATTTAAGGTCCCCTGGCCTGGACAGAGGGCAGAGGCAGAAACACAATTGGGTATCAGAATGGTTTCATGCCCTCAATTAAGGACAAAGCCATTTGGACTGACAGAGATGTGGCTGTCTGGGGTCTACTTTGCTGCTGATTTGGGGAACCACAGGCTTTCCCCAATAGAGGTCACATAGCCCAGCCTCTGCTGACCGGGGTGCAGTTTTCCGGGTCTCTGTGGATGGGCTGCGGCTTTTCATTCGGGCTCTGTGCATACCGGAAGGAGAGGTGTGTGCACCTCATGGGCTGTCCCCAATCAGGACCCAAACCTGGGTCCCCAGTCTCTGCAACACCCTTGGAGGTACCCGAGACCGACTGAGGAGCCCCTGATTCTGCTGGGCTGTGTCAGAAGGCAGAGCATGAGTTGGGAGTTGCCACGGCGAGGGCTCCCCCTCACTAGCAGCAGCGTCTTGACCAAGCTGCACGGCCTTTCTGAGCCCTGGTGTTTTCAACTGTACAATGGGAGGCGGGATTCGATGCGGAGGTGTCTGTGAAGCTCTTCTGAGCACGTGCCTGCCGGGACACCATGCAGCAGTGTACACAGAGAAGGCTGGGCAGTAGGTGCCGCGCCACGTCGGCAGCTCAGATGGTGTGAGGCTCACCCCTGGCTTCATGGGTCTCCTTGTACAACTCCAGGTTACAAAACCACGGAGCAGAGACACGGAAAGCTGGGCCTGTCTCATCCCCTGGTGGCCGGCATTTCTCGTGTGCTTCCCCAACCAAACACCTGACTGAGCAAGGCATGACTCCAGGAGCAGATGAGCTACTGGAGTTGCTGATTCAGCGGCAGGGAAGTCTCCACACTGGGGACTTCCTGGACTCGAGGGCTCTGGAAACAGGGCTAGGAATGCTTGTGATTCAGCACTGTGCCCTCAAAAGCCACTTTGAGGACTAGTGGCCTCTTGGCTGGGCTGCGGGGAGGCCCTGCCCCCCCCCCCCCCCTTGCTGGCCCTTAAAGGATGCGGCCTCTGCTAGACTGTGGCCAGGCCCTGTGGGTGGAGAGTCTGCTGAGCAGGCAACACAGGCCCAGCCTTTCCAAATCAGACGCCTGAACACTGGCCGCCATTCCAGGCTGACGTCAAACCAGGAAACTGGCCAAAGGGCACCCGCCCCACTAGAACCTTCTCCCTTCTTCCATCCTTGGCTCCCCATCCAGCACAGCTCAGTAAGACATGGCTCGGGAAGGTACCAGGCAGATGCGGGGGCCCTCAGGGCAGACCTGGCCCTGTAGGGACATGGGAACCAGGTACTGTCCTCTGGATGGACCTGGAAGGCGGTGGGCTGGCCTGGAAGGTTGGCATTGCCAGGCAAGGGAATGGTGATCCTCCCAAGACCTGCCACCCTGGCTCCTGGGCTGACGCCTGTGGCCGGGCAGCTGTGGTGGGCAACTGCAGTTGCTCATGCGCTCTGACGCTCTCTCTTTCCAGGGATCAATAGATGGGTCCTGGGTTGAGAGTGAAGCACAAGTTGCCCAATGGGCTGGCCCCTCACCAGGAGGGGAGCTCTATTTCAGTGTCTGCAGAGATGCGGACAGGCCGCTGGCCTCAGGCTTTCACCGTCGTAACAAATGGGCGGCATACCCAATGGGGACTCGCATGCTGGCCCCACAGGCCTGCCGAGGGTGCCCCAAATGGGAGCAGACATTAGGAGGGTCTGGCCATCAGTTATAAACCGGAGCTGCCTGGCTACAACAGCCCCTGCATTTCTGAGACAAAAAGGCTGTTGGCACCATGCAGGGGATGGTGGGGGTAGGGATGGAGGGGCTGAGGGAGACCAAGAAAAAATGAACACGTGCACCGTAAACCTGAGCCTCGGGGGGAAGGTGCTGAGCCGAAGCCCCAGGGCCTGTTCAGGGGAACATCTGCATACACGGCCTGATTTTGATAATGTGGCTCTTTCCTGGTTTCGGTTTTAGACAGAGAAGTGTACGGCTCATTTGCTAGCTTAACTGTTGGCTGTGCCTCCTTAAAAATGAAAGAGAGGTGTAGCTACCTACACCAGGATGAGACCTTTCATGCAGAATGTAATGTTAGGTATCATGTGTTTGGGTGCACACAACACGGACAGAAATGTGTACGGGCAGGCAGCACATGGATGCAACACAAGCACACAGACGGACAACCCTGCGCTGGGGCCCCAGAGCCAGCGTGAGACCAGGCTTCAGAGGGGCTGACGGCGCTCTTGGCTTCTGGAGGAAGCTCTGTCTGAATTTTCCTGCTACGAGCCTGGGAATGGCAGTGGCAACTGACCTATGTGCAGCCAATCTTAAATGGACTCAGAAATAGCTCAGAAAGGGCTGTCATCTCCCCAGCTGGGACACAGAGAGGGGCAGGTGCCGAGGGGAAGAGGGTCTAAGTGAGGTGGTTTGAGGGTGACCTTGCGCCTGGGCCTCATGAATGCTTTTATATATATATATATATATATATTTTTTAATTGATTTCAGAGAGGAAGAGAGAGGGAGAGTTAGAAACATCAATGACGAGAATCACTGATCAGCTGCCTCTGCACACCCCACACTGGGGATCAAGCCTGCAACCTGCACATGTGCCCTGACTGGGAATCAAACCATGACTTCCTGGTTCATAGGTCGATGCCTAACCACTGAGCAACACCGTGTGGACATAGGCCTCATGAATATTAATGAGATAGAGTTAATGGGTGCTGTGGGAGGAGGGTAGAGGTATAGGTGTTCCTGAGTCACAGGCACAAAGGCCATGCTGGCTTAACCCTTTGCTAGGGACTGCAAGAGCTAAATAGTCCAGAGAGAGGGGTGGGCATCCAAGGAGACCTCTGTCCCTGGAGGGGAGGGAACAGTGGCTCATGGCCTGCACATCACTTTGTCATGACCCATCAATCTACAGTTTAACAGAAGTTACGTGAAGGGCCCCAGAAGTAGGATGGTGAGGGCTCCAGATGGGACCTTGCAGGTACAGGCAAGGAAACCAAGAGTCCCCACACACTCTCAAGGCCATCGCTGCCACCCCAGCTCGAGCCCTGTCCTCTGGCTGCGTTTTGGGGCCATACTGTTTAGGAAACAAGCCTGGGTGCATACGTAGTGCAGGGAGGCTCATGTGTGAGGGCTCAGGGCAGCTGAAAACGGGGGTTGGGGGGACACCCACTCACATGTCCCTTTCTGGGCTCCCTGCTCACGGGGTCTGTCTGTGACACTTGTTTAAGTTACAGGAGGTGAGATATGACTACACACCTTGACTCGCAAACAGGCAGCAGGGGCACCCATGGTCTCAGATGGCTGCACTACACCAAACATTTAAAGAGGAAGCAGGTATGTTATAAAGGAAAAGCAATTAGTAGGGACGTGGTTCTTTTGCCAGCCTTCAAACCATCATGTCTGGAGGCCTCTCCTGTGACACCTACGGCTTTGGAGGTGATGAGGGATAGACTTAGGGTCGGCATGCCTCTGGTCTTTCCCCTGCAGCTCTGTGGTCAGGGATGGCCTTTCAGTGGACCAGCCTGCAAAGGGAGTACTTTCTACCCTGCAGGGAGCAAAACCAGCCAGTTTGTGGGCAGCGCAGTTAGAGAACACGGAACCCTAAGTGACAGTGTCCCAAACAAGGTGGTGAGGAGCTGGGTATCAGTGGTGTTGGCGTCAAGGAATCACAGGTTCCCCAAACACCCCCCACACTGTGTCACTGGGCCATTACCTGATGGGCTCTGGGCAACAGAGGAGGTGGACGAGGAGCTGGCACCTCCTGAGTCGCTGTGGCTGGTGCTCCCGCTGCCGCTGGGGCTCCCGCTGGCAGATGGTGAGGGCGACGACAGGGATGGTGAGCTGTGCTGGTTTATGCACTGGGCCACGGCAAAGCCTGTAAGACAAGTGAAGGGCGACGTGACCAAGCAGGAGGAAACCAGCCGGCCTGGTGGGAGGGGTCCCAACTGTGTGTCGGACCCTCTAGGGCAAGCCCCCACCTGTGTAAAGGCCACGCTAACCAACTCAAACCCAGCTCCTTGAAGGTCCAGGTCGGCTTCCTGGCTAGGGCAGGGCTTTGAGCTGTAACTCAAAGGGCTGTGCCCTTGAACGGACATGCAGCCAGAAAACTTCAGCGGCATCCTAGAGAAGGTCACACAGGGACGTGAACCTTTGCTAATGCGCTGGTGCTACCAAAGGCAGGGCACCAGACCCAAGCTCTGAAGCCATGGGAGTGGAGAGCCCCCAACATGCCCCTGCCATGGAAGTGGCTCGGCCCTGGTGGGCCTGGTGGATTCAGCGTGGGGGATATGAAAGCCCTGGTGACGAGCCACCAATTACAGTAATGCACCGTAAAAGGACGTTTCAGTCAACGATGGTGGTCCCATAAGAGTATAAGGAGCACTCAGCCGGTGTGGCTCGGTGGTTGAGCATTGACCTGTGAACCAGGAGGTCATGGTTTGATTCCCGGTCAGGGCACATGCCTGTGTTTTGGGCTTCATCCCCACTATGGGGTGTGCAGGAGGCAGTGGATCAATGATTCTCTCTCATCATTGATGTTTCCATCCCTCTTTCCCTTCCTCTCTGAAATATATATATGCTAGAGGCCCGGTGCACAAAAATTTGTGCACTTGGATGGGGTTCCTTAGCCCAGCCTGTGCCCTCTTGCAGTCTAGGACCCCTCGGGGGATGTCCACCTGCTGGCGTGCCTGGCCAGCCTGAGTGAGGGGCTGAGGGCCGTTTTCAGGCTGTACACATCCCCTTCAGAGTTTGGGTCCCTCCTGGGGTGCCTGGCTGGAAGCAGGTATCTGGGATTTATTTAACTTCTATAATTGAAATTTTGTTGCCTTGGTCCCCTGCTCAAAGCCTGGGTTGCCCCTGGCAACCCAAGGTCCCAGCTGGGCAGGTATCTGGGGTTTATCTTCTATAATTGAAACTTTGTAGCCTTGAGAAGAGCTCAGGGCCTGCAGGGCTGTGGCTTCCTCCACTGCCTGGGGCAACTCCAGCTCCCTGGCTGCCGGCATCTTAGTTGAGTTAATTTGCATGTTTGCTCCTGATTGGTTGTTGGGCGTGGTTTGTGGGTGTAATGCAGTGAGGGTCAATTTGCATATTACTCTTTTATTAGATTAGATGAAGAGTATAAGGAGCTGAGAAATTGTCACCTACCGACATCATAGCCGTCATAGTGCAATGTGTTCATTATGCACAATTTGTGGCGACCCTGGTGTAAACAAAACTGCTGGGCTGCCAGCTATGTAAACAATGTATAGTACATGACTCGTATTGATAATAGACAACTGTGCTACTGGTTGATGGATTTATTATACTTTTTATTCTTATTTTAGAGAGTAGTCTTTCTACTTGTAAAAAGTCTGCAGTAGCTGTGTTGACCTTGCCTCTTGACTGCATCCTCTTCTTGTGCTCGATAGAATTTCCTGCTGTTTTGTGCAGTAACACGCTGTATGGGCTTGCAGCCTGGGTGCCACAGGCAGTACCTGACAGCCAGGTGTGTAGCATGTGCACTCTAGGTGCTTGTCCAGCGATGAAAGTGCCTAATGATGCACTTCCCAGAACAGATCCATTGGTAGGTGGTGTGTGACTGTCGTTTCACACAGCCCTCAGCAACTCTGGGTTTGGTGATGGGCGACCCATTTCTAGGGCCTGGGGCCTTCCCAGAACAGGGGAGTAGAAGAGCCCCATGTTTTGGAGTCTGGACAAATCCTGCTTCACCACCCAGAAGCCCTAGTTATTGTGCCCAGTGTTATTTCCCAACTGCTAGCTGGGGTGTCTCACCAACTTCCCATCACCCCGCTGTGGGGGGTGCAGTGAGAGAGCATCATCAAACTCCTGTAGGGGCGTGGCTCGTGGTGAGCACAGCGCGCTCTTTACAACAGGAGGCCCTTCTGTGTGAGCCCACCAGGAGCCCTTCCTCCGGGGGATATGTGCTTTTTGTCTTTGTGCAGCCTGTTTTTCTAAAGGGCCATAGCTTCACTAAACTCACGAACGCTCCCACAGAGCGAAGGCCTCCTCAGTGATCCCAGGCGCCTGGACAGCCCTGCTGGTTCCTGCTTGGCCCTGGGAGCTGCACAGGAACACCACACAGGTGGCTGTGGGCCTCACTGCTTTCCTCCGTGACTCAGAAGCGACACCGAGTCGGGGAGGGGAGGGGTCAGCCCTCCGTCAGCTGAGAGTGGGATCTGGTCCTCCTGGCCAGTCACACCAAACCTCTCCTTCGCTCCCTGGGTGCACTCACCCGGGCCAGGCCTAGACCTCACTCACTCACCTGCACTGCCTGCGCCTCACATCGTCTAGCTCCTGTGGACACTTCTTCCAGAAGGTTCTCCAGGCCCTGACCTCATCTTTCTCAGAACTCAGGAAGGTAGCAGGGTACTGAGCAGGGGCCAACAAACTACAGCCCAGGGACTGGTAAGTAAAGTTTTATTGGCACAGCCATAGTCCTTTGCTTACATATTGTCTGTGGCTGCTTTTGAGCTGTATCAGTGGTGCTAAATAGTTGCCACAGAAACTACATGGCCTGAAATATTTTACTCTCTGGCCCTCAACCGAATCTGGTAGAGGATGGAGCAGGGTCTCTGGCACCAGGGAAGCCGGGTTCTATTCCTGATCTGCCCACTTACCAGATCACAGGCCCTGTGGGGGTGGTGTGTGCAAGGGGACCTGCTGCTCCTTCCCCTGTTAGGACTTAGTGGGACACCACGGAGGGGCTATTTTGTACTAATGTTTGTGTGAAGTTATTTTTGTCTAAGGATCAGCTCCTTAAAAGCCATACATCTGTTTCTATCCCCAATCCTCCCGGTTGGGGCGATGCAGTGGCAGCAGATGTGAGCCTGGTGGGAGCGTGGTAGGTAAATCATCGCACCCTCTTCCGTACAGGACGATGCTCCCACCCACTTGTGGGCGGAGGTCCGCCTGCCGGAAGAGCCCGATTACCGTGCTGGCGTTCCCAGGAAAGGCCCTGAGTGGGATTCTGAGTATACAGCCTCCGATGAACTATGACAAACCTAGAAACAGATCCAAACACCAGCCAGGAAGATCCCCTGGGGCAATCAACCACAGCCCCGCAGAGCCAGCTGTAGAGCGGCTTGCTTCTTAATCACTCCAAGTGGGAGACCCCCAAGTTCACAAGCTGCTTCCTTGCCTCAAATATGAATTGCCCCTCAACAAACCAAAATGTCAAGATGGCTTTTTCTGAGCCTCGAATTTGTCAGAACTGTGAGCAGAGGGGCCTGCGAGTGTGGGAACAGAATCGGGACTAAACCTTTCACCCTTTGACAATGCCTGGGCAAGAATGGATGAATAGTGAGGCTGTCACCAAGGTGACATCCCTTCTCTCCCAAGCTCTTTCAAGCCCTGGTTTATTGCCATAAGACATCTCGGGTGGGGTTCTGGAGGGAGGGGGCAGGTGCAGCAGGCAAGATGCTGAAGCTGCAGTCAGATTATTAAAGTTCCTTCTTTTTGGGAATGGATTGGGGGTCAAGTCATACACTGGCAATAAACACTGCACATGTGTTATATGTGCTGCGAGTTCAAAAGAAAAAAAATCACTGACTTTTGATACTGCCCATTTGCGGGGTCTAGCTGGGCAGAGGCGACTGAACGCATCTCTCCCTCATCTGCTGCTGCTAAAAGCCCACCTTCCCTTCTTTCCTCACCTTTTTGCTCTCTTCCTCCCTCCGCCACTGGGAATCCAGAAAGGCTCGAACATGTGCTTTGTTCTGGATGCCCAGACTCCCCCTGCTATTTCAAGG